>MU227968.1:4004309-4023815 GCA_018584345.1 Thuja plicata | reverse complement strand
CTTTTAGAGCTAGATTGCATGTTTTATTGTCTTTTAGCTTGTTTTTCAATAAAAATCCTTCATGCTAGGTTGTATTCGTCACTGATTTATAGCATATTCTGAGGGCTAATATGTTGTTAATCATACTTCTCCTAGTTAGCGGGCAATAGGTCGGTTTTAGTGGGTTTACAAGCTTTTCTAACCCTTTTGGACTAATATAATGATCTATTGAGTGTTTGTGTTGATTCTGACAGGTACCCATTTACACACACACAATACCGAAACCTGTCGGTAAACAGTGATCACCGAGCAAATAGGAAACCTGAGTACTCAACTGAGGACTCCTCCAGACTACTAACCTTCAAAGTAAACATATATTTTTGTTTGACATAGGATTGCTAAGAATCCTAGGATGCTCCTGCATCAGATCTACCCTATTAAGAGTATTGATGGAGACCTATTAAAGTCTACTTCGTTAGGAGCTTTAGCAACACTTTTGAGTGTGCACTTGGTTAAGAGATTTGTAGTTGGACTGTTAAATCCACGTTCCTTGAAAGGATTTTTACACTTTTCTCCACTTGTTAGAATGATAGAAAATTACAAATTGGACTGGTAAATGCAATCTCCTATTGCTGATACAGATCCAATTTAGTTTACATAAAAAATGTTATCACCTAATTGTAATTGAATATTACCTTTGATTCTTGGTGTCCTTTGTTCTTTTTTCTAATAACCAAATTCATCTTTTGTTCTTCTTTTTCTTGAAAATATGAATCTGATCCTTAGATGTGCTTGTATGCTTCATTCATGTTCTCCTCTTTCTTCACACATTCTTTAATGAATGATTGAATCATCTATTTATAGATGGATTGACTTCATTGAGTTTTGATAAAAATAATGTTAACTCTAAGATAAGGTTTACAACTGTTTACCTTGATCTCCTAGTCTATGTGTTTTATATCAGTTAGACTAATTAAAACACTTACATTAATGTTTCTTGTCTCTAAAGAAATGGATTTAAAACAAATAAATATCCTATAAATAGAATACACTTGCTTTATCTGACATGGAAGTTAGATCCACTTTTTGCGGGCTACAACAATCTTTCGGTTCAAGCTGTCAGTTTTTCTTGACTATCCTTCAATTTTTTTCTGTTGGTTGCAATTTAACTATCTAGTCAGTTTGCACTATATCTTGCATGTCGGGTTCCTTTTTTGGTTCCTCTCTTTCTTTCTATTTTGCATTTATCATTTTATACACTAAGTTGTGTCGTCAGTTCTCTTTTCGCTTAGTCATCTTCGGTGATCTCTTAGTATCTGATCTTCGGTTTGCTCAGTCCTGTCTTTCAGTGTATGCTTACCAAAAGTGTTGTTTGCATACTAATGGAAAATTAATGTCATCATTACCTTCAAATTGATTTTTATTTTGTGTATGAACATCCTTATATACTACGTATTCAAGCATGAAGTGCAAATAATAGGTAACATAACCATAAAAAAATTATAGAAGATATACCTTGGAAAATCCCTCATGAGGTAAAAACCCAACCTCCAAATTCATCCATCATTCATGTATTATTCAATAATGCAACATTACAATACATCCATGAAAGCCTTTGAAACCCCACCCATCAACAAGCACTACATGTGAACAAGCATGTAACCACAAATTTCATGCTATGTTTCCAACCTTCACAAATTCTAACCTAACTAACTTCAAATAACTACCCTTGTGGTTTCTTTTGAATAGAAACAAAATATCATAAAACTACCAAGTCGTATTACATAAACTATGTGCTAAAACCATGTGGTACCTAGCCTTGATACCACATTTAATATCAAATACATTATTAATTTACTTTCCCCACTATTAAATAATTACAATATGGTATTATAATATTACAATATAACATCAAATGGCCCTGAGAATATTCCAAGGGAATTTCTATACTTTGTATGTCCATCCAGGTGCTCCTAGGTGCAAGATACATAATAAATAAAATATTACAATTACAAATATTATTATGCAAGGTATACAACACCTATTTTCTCAACATTCTCCCACTTGTTGTATACATTGCATAAAAGGAAATAAGTAACCACAAATATAAATAGGGGAAAAATACCTCTAGCAACATATACCATCATGAATCAAACTGATCCATGTGCTCCATCAAGATACCTACAATAAGAAACAAAGTAACCACCATCTTATACATGAATATTAACACCCTCCACCATGCCACTACCACTAGACATTAATAGGAGGTCATCCAAAGAGAAATCCAGACAATTTGTCACAATAAATCATAAGTCCTACCTCAACTAAAATCTTGAACACAAATATGAAATCTAAACGGATCAATATGCATAATTAGTTGTCAAGAACCAATATCCATAACTAAAATAGAATCTACAATGGTTTCTAAAACATCCAACTATCCATACCTCCAAGGCATACAAAATTATATCAAGTGAATCTCATATCATCAATATATTTGTCCCAAAGTATGCAATCTTTCTTGAGAAAAATGGTGGAGAAAAATTACAATATTAACTTTCATATGTGCTTAAAAATCCAAAAAGATTACCAAATCTAAAAATAAACATGTGATTGTACCATTCAATATAAATATAAAATTAACCATACCAAAAGAGATGCCAAATTTATGTACAAAAACACTTTCGAGAAAAAAAATCCACTAGAAAATAAGGACAAGTATAATAATATTCTTTAAAAGAGAGAACACCACAATAATAAACTTCACCAAAATTTGTTGTCCTTTATTTCAGACTTGGAAAAATCATAGGGTAACACCTACAATATTGTGTCCAATTCATAGCCTATGTTTTCTTACTGCAGATTTTTCAAGATGCAATCCACTTATTCTCAAGTTTTTTGATCATCAAGTTGATTGACATCAAGTTGATTGACATCAAGTTGATTGACATCAAGTTGATTGAAAACTAATTACACTTAGGATTACATCTACCTTTGTAGTTTTAATTTTATGTCTTGATTACAAGGTAAGCTTTGTAGTTAGAAATTTACATCCCGATCGCAAGTTAAGTTTTATAATTATAACTTTGTGTCCCAATTGCAAGGTAAGTTTTATAGTTGGAAGTTTAAGTCCTAACTAGAAGGTAGTTTTGTAGTCGCAACTTTAAGTCATAGTTGTAATGAAAGTACACTCATGCAGTTGGAACTTTAAGTCCCGACTAAAAAAAGATTTTCCCTTGATTATAGATACTTTTCATTGATACTTTAAGACCCAATTACAACAGTGAACTTATGTTTTCCTTTTGTGCATTTTCAAATCAATTCCCAAGACACAAATTGCAACTCATCCATTTTTAGTCAAATTTTCCCCCTTTTGTGTCTTGTTGGGATTTTTCTCCATCATCTCATAGTTTGTACAACTTCATATAAGAGGCAATTTGTTTTTTTATTTTTAATAAGAAAAAAAATTGCGTGAATTGTTAATTGATTTTTGGTAGAAATCATTTTTTTCCAAATATGTTTTGAAGAAAAATAAGTTTTTGCGATAAGGGTACTTGTGATTGTGACTGATATTCCTGAATATGTGTTCCAAACTCCATTACAATTTCTTGCACATAGAGAAAAGGGGAAAAAATTTGTGGAAAGAGGTTTGCCTTGGTCAAACCTCTATATATGAATCAACCTTGAAATGAAATAGAGATTGCATAAAGGAAGGTAAATGTAAACAAGATAAATGTGAGTATTCACCTTGCATGTAAAAACCTCATGAATGGATATTAAGATATGTTAAACCCATGAAGATTCTTGTATGTGTATGCTTGAGATGTAGAATTAAGAATGCTTTCACAAATGGGTGATCTCACAATAGTGTTTCCTAGTTCTAGGGATGAAGGAAATTTGGGTTTGAAAATATTTACAACTATAACACCTTCGCCTGAATCCTAGTGTTCGCACGAAGGGGGTACAAGTCTCCGTGCGAACCCAACGACATGTGGGTGTTCGTGCAAAGGCACCCCTTTGCACAAACTACCCCATGTAGGGTAGTTCGCACGAAGGCCCCCTTTACGCGAACACCCCTTTGGATGGATTCTTAATATATTTCTGGTGACCCATTTCATTTTCACATTTCACTGTAAGAGATCTTGTGGACCCAAGGCTTAGAGTTAAGCAGTGATGTCCAATGAGACATCAACACATCCTGAGATTTTTCAACCTCTTCCGACTGTCATTAGTATTAGGTACATGCATTTTTCCCTTGTTTACTTAGTTTTTATTGTAAATTATATATTTATATTTATTTTGGTTAGGTTTTGGTTTTAATTAATTTTTAGTTTCAAAAAAAATTATTATTTTTAGATTTGATAATGTTTGAAATACATAGTAGAAATGTTCAAAAATGTTAGAAAACATTAGAAAACCACAGTAGAAATGTTAGAAAATGATAGAAAATATTTAGAAAACATTAGAAAACCATAGTAGAAATGTTAGAAAACATTTAGAAAAGATTAGAAAATTGTAGTATAAATGTTAAAAAATGTTAGAAAATATTTATACATTAAAAAATATTAGAATATGACAGAAAATGTTAGAAAATATAAGAAAACCGTAGTAGAAATGTTAGAAAACATTTAGGAAAAAATTAGAAAATTATAGTAGAAATTTTAGATAAAATTAAAAAACCATAGAAAATGTTAAAAAATATTTGTTTTTAAATTTTTTTTAGTTAGTTATATTAGGAATCTCTCTCTCTCTCTCTCTCTCTCTCTCTCTCTCTCTCTCTCTCTCTCTCTCTCTCTCACACACACACACACNTCTCTCTCTCTCTCTCTCTCTCTCTCTCTCTCTCTCTCTCTCTCTCTCTCTCTCTCTCTCACACACACACACACACACACACACACACACACACACACACACACACACACACACAATTATGTATATGTTAGAGTTATGTATAAATGTATTCATGTAAAATTAGATGTTAAAATATTATCCTACGACCCCTTAGTACATCCTACAACCCTTTAAAACACTTAGAGCCCCTTAAAGCACCCAGGGACCCTTATTAGAAAATTTAATCCTTAACAACCCCTATTGTGACATAAAGCTCTTTAAGAACCCTTAGGACCATTTAAGAAACCCAAGACCCCTTATTAGGACCATTTATGACATAAGATTCCTTAACATGTTAAAATGTTAACTTAGGACCTCTTAGTACTTCCTATGACCCTTTAAGACAGCTAGGACCGCTTATTAGGACCTTTTGTGACATAAGTGTTGGAAATGAGATAAGTAACTGAGAGGGGAGGGGTGAATCAGTTAATCTAAGACAAATCCCTTATCCCTAAGATATCTTAAACAATATAACACTATTACTCGGTGAATTAAGATATTCTTCTGTAACTCGGGTGTCAAAGCAATCTTTATGATATCCAATGCAATTATACCTTAGTGATTAAGTGCAGAAACATAAAGCATGAAACAAATAACATATACATAGGTGACACCAAGATTTAACGGGGAAACCCAATATGGGAAAAACCACCAATTTAACTAGTTACTATTTTTCACTCTTCTGAAGTGAGCCCCGTTAGGAGCCAACCCTGTTAAAGGTTACAAAAACACACTGTTAGGTGTGACCCTGTTAGAGGATTTAAATCACCCTGTGAGGAGTGGCCTTGTTAAAGGTCTTCAACACTTCAACATAGAAATGCTACCTTGTGAGAGGATTTACAAAAAGACTGTCAAGTCTACTCTGTTAAGAGATTTTGAGATCACTGCTACAATTGTTAGAAAGTAACAATGAATTGACCTATATGTGTAAGCAGTTGTCTTTTCTGATTTAGATCTCTATTTTGATTATAATTGGGTCCTTGCTGATCAAATATTCTATTGCAGCTCTGAGTGTTCTGTACTCAATCAAAATCCCATCTAAATTTGCCTTCACTCTTCATATCATAAAACTCCTTTTTCACACTCACTCATTCAATCCAAACTTGACCTTTCATATATATGATAAGCCCTTCCAAGCTAGCTTGAATACAATTCTAAATAAGTAATAAATCACAATTCAATCGGCCTCATATAACCAATTAATTATAGGATGTAAACCACTGTTAGTCAGCTAACACTGAATAATCAACTCGATTAACACTGAGTTTCTTTAATGCCCGACCATGACAGAAATACCCGAGTGACTTAGTCAACACAAAACATCTTCAATACCTGAATGATCTTGGTCAACACCAAAAAACTCTTTCCATTCACCAAATGTGCTCCGTCTTGATGTAGACATTTGTGTAACATCACTACATAAGTGTATATACATGTGTAACATCAATGAAAATACACAATTGAATAATTGTCTTCAACAATATCCCTCTTTGGCATTGATGGAAACACATGTCATAATACAAATAATTTTAGAGCAACATAAAACTTTCTTTAATGTCTTTAGCTTCATTCTTATTCTCATCCAAGAAATCCCTCTTTCATCAAACTCTGTCTCTTGATTAAGATTTTTTTTTTTTTTTTGTATTATATCAAACTGTCCCTTTTCAACAATAGATGCCAAAGACTCCATCTCCACAAATGCTAAATACCAATACCAATAGTCAATACTATTTCTCTTTGAATTTGTAATGTACATGAATGTACTAATTCATTTGTAATGGGCCCTGATGTACCTGGATCAACTGATAGATCTTCACTATGGCTTTGGTTGATGCATCACTAAACTATATTTTAGTGAGCTTTAGTTAGGGGAAGCACCCCTAGCTTTCCTCTAAGATAAAAAAATTCATTGTTAGGTAAAGGTTTGGTGATTATGTCTGCAACTTGTTCTTTTGTAGTCACATATTCAAACCTTACTTCTTTATCATATACTAATTCCCTCAAGAAATGATACTTTATTGCTATATGCTTGGTTTTGGTTTGCATCATAGGATTAGTTGAAATGTTAATGGCACTGGTGTTGTCACAATAGATAATAACTAGTTCTTTTACTTCTTCCTTCATTCCTGACAACAATTTCTTGAACCATATAATGTTTGAACAGTTCATTGTTGCAGCAACATATTCTGCCTCTACTGTAGATTGAGAGATACAATTTTTTTTCTTGCTAGTCCAAGACACTAACCTCTTTCCAAGAAAGAAAGCTCCACCATTGGTTCTTTTCCCATCATCTACACTTCTAACCCAATCAACATTAGTAAATGCCTTCAAATCAAAGTTCCCACCTTTCTTATACCATAAAGCATAGTCTTCAGTACCCTTCATATATCTCAAAATTGTTTTGATTACTATTAGGTGATTTACTCTGGGATTAGCAGAAAATCTTGCAATAATACCAACTGTTAATGCAATATCAGGTCTACTGTGAACAACATATTGCAATTTTCCAATCATGGATCTATAGTTGGTCTGATCTACCTCCTTTGAATCATCATCCTTAGACAATTTTTGTCCAGTACACATGGGTGTTCCAACTGGTTTGGAATCTTCCATTCCAAATTTATTGAGTCTCTCCTTGATATATTTTGATTGAGTAATTTAGATACCATCCTTCATTTGATGTGCTTGTAATCCAACAAAGAATTTGATCTCACTAAACATAGACATCTCAAATTCTTTACTCATAGCTATAGAGAATGCTTTACATAAGTCATCATATCCAGTGAATAATATGTCATCAACAAATATCTCTGCTAAAAATATTTTGTTCTATAGTCATTCTTTGATGTACAAGCTACTATTATCATTAGTTCTCTAAAATCCAATACTTACTAGGTAAGCATGCAGTCTTCCATACCAGGCTCTCGGTACTTGCTTCAGTCCATACAATGCTTTGTGTAGTTTGCAAACCATATTCCTTCTGCTAGGAACAACAGATCCTTCAGGTTTCTCAATGTAGACTTCTTCTTCTAGGATTTCATTTAGAAACATAGATTTCACATCCATTTGATATACTTTGTATCCTTTATGTGCATCATATGCCATAAGAGTTCTGACTCCTTCAAGTCTTGCAACAGGAGAAAAAGTTTCTCCATAATCAATACCCTCTTCTTGAGCATATCCTTTACAAACTAGTCTAGCCTTATTTCTAGAAACTTAACCATTTTAAATCATCTTATTTCTAAAAACCCACTTGGTTCCAATCACATTATTTCCCTTTGGCCTAGGTACAAGAGTCTAAGTTTTGTTCTTCTGAATCTACTCAATTTCTTCATTCATTGCCTATATCCAACTTTCACCATTCAATGCATCTTTAACAATTCTAGGTTCAAATTCACTAAGTAAACATGTACCTTTGATTTTGTTTCTTGTCATTACACCTTCTATTTGATCTCCAATTATTTTCTCATGTGCATGATGCCTTCTAACATGCTTGGAGAGTATTGGATCCTTCAATCTTTATTCTGGACTTGATCCACTAGGCCTCTCATTCTCAAACATTCTTTCATGTTCTTTTGTCTGATGCTTGGGTTCCACTATCTGTGACTCAGGTTCCTCTATCTGTGACTTAGGTCCCTTTGTCTAAGATTAGGTTCCCTCTATGTGCAACTCAGTCTCTTCTACCAGTAGCTCGGGTTGCATAGTCTACAACTCAGGTTGCACAATTTGTGTTAGTATATTCAGTGGTTGATAGTTCTGCTATCCAATCACCATTTCTTGAGTCATAGGCATAGTATCAGGTTCATGATACACAAATTTCCTATAGTCTTTAGGCTCTTTACTACTCTGCTATTCACATCTTTCTACAAACTCATCAATCTTGAAATGTACACTTCTATGACTTTATGAGTAGTAAGATGTTAGAATCAATTTAGAATAACTGAGAGGGGGGTGAATCAGTTATCCATATGTCTAGATGTACCAATTGAAACTTTATACCACTTTAAACAACTCAGATATGCTCGGTAGCATTAGTATAAATCAATAACATAAATATGCAGTTTACTGTTCAAATGTAATCAACTTGCAGAAACTTAACAATAAAATACAACATAAACATTCACACAAGTTGACACCAATATTTAACGTGGAAACCCAATTTGGGAAAAACCACCAGTAACATGCTACCAAGTTTTTACTCTTCTGAAGTGAGCTCTGCTAGGAGCCAACCCTGTTGAAGGTTACAAAAAACATTGCTAAATGTGACCTGGTTAAAGGATTTAATCACCCTGTCAGGAGTGGCCTTGTTAGAGGACTTAAAACATTCCACCTGAATGTCACCTTGCTCAAAGGATTTATACAATGACTGTTAGGTCAACCTGGTTAAAGGATTTTAACTGATACAATGGTTAGAAAGTAATCATCAGGTGTGACCTGATACATACAACTTACTTTTCTAATTCACTGAGTGGCCTCCTTTCTCATTTCAATCTTCAGATCTTCTTGGAAATCTATCAAGAAATCACTTTTGCAACTTTCTTCTTCTTTGCTCAGCCTTCTTTGCTAGATCATGCCAATCGGTTAATTAACCATGCAATCCTCTTGCATTCACCCCACATCTTGAATAACCCCCTTGAGGTTATCTTATACCTCTTAATCTAGGTAAAATAAATCTTTTTCCGCTTAATCAAGATCGTAGATCTTAGGTTAGGTTAGATCCAACAGATCTTTCCATCATTTATATTTAATTTACTTCTCCAAAGAAATCACTAATTAAATCTTGAGTCCATGCATTAATTATGGTTACCCATGCATTTAAATAATGTGGACCAATCGTGCTTATCCTTATTTAACTTTACATATCCCAATAAATACAATTATGTCGGCCAAAGATCTCAAATCTCAATATTTACAAAAAATACTGGTGCTCGGCCAACATTGCATTCTTCCACTCAGTCATCACTGGTTTCCTCAGCAATTTACTGGTGCTTGGTCGACACTAGATTTTATGCTGGGCATATACTAGTGATTGGTCAACACAAACTTCACTCGACATATATTCTTACCAGTAAACTATCAACATAACTTTGTGTTATAGATAAACAACACATTACTTTTCCAATGTGCCAATTGATCAAGTAACCTTGTAGTTTTCCATAACTCAACCATTTCACTCGGTCTTCTTGTTATCCTTGCCTTCAAATCTCCTTCAAAAATCAATAGATATGGTACTCAAATAGATAGCAATAGTCTTACCAGTTAAGGTTTGACATCAATGATAAAACAACAATTGTTTACATTGTAGCTTTCCAACAATCTCCCTCTTTGGCATTGATGGAAACACTAAACTTTAAAACATAATATTTTTCAAACATAGTTACCATACAATCCAAAAATTCTACCTATGTTCCTTGATATGAAAAAATCTTCATTAATGTCTTTAGATTCATTCTGATTCTCATAAAAATTTTCTCCCTCTGTGTTTGTAGTCACACTAAAATGAAGGCATTATATTTTTCTATTAGTATACACAAGGAAAAATAGGATCTACACCATCAGTTTACACTACACCAAAAGACAGGGCAATAGCATTATCAACACCAAAGTTACTCAATACTACCAAGTGCAAAGCATATCGATGAATACTATTAAGTGATACACAATGACAAAAAGGCACAGTGCAACCCGATGAGTAACAACAGTACAACCTGACAGAACAAAAAAAAGAGGAACCCGATGAACAAAGGTTACCCGATGATCAGTTCAAAAAAGGAAAACTGACAGACTATTAGTTCAACCCGATGACCAAGAATCGACAGTCAGTTACATCCTGCAAAAAGTGGATCTGACTTTGCACGTCAGATAAATCATTGAAGTTTCATATATAGCTTCTTGATTTGTTTTATATCCATTATGTGCGAAGGAAGCAATGTAATTGTTATTGTTTTAATTAGTTTTACTTCTTTAAAATATGAAAACTAAAGATCAAGGTCAAGTTGTATACCTTGGATCTAAGAGTTAACATTGTAAAGCATGATTCAAAGATAGGTCAAATACTTGTATAAATAGATGCTCAATCTATTATGAATAATAGTTGTTCAAATGGAGATTGTAGCCACAGAGAGCATCTAAGGACCAGATAGAAGAATTCATGCACAAGGACATAAAAGAATCAAATCAGTTTCAAGAACAGAACACAGGCTACCGACGAGCAGAGAAAAGGTATTCATCTATCACTATAGGTGATATTATTATTATGAGAGCTTTAATGGATCTATAATCAGCAATTATAGATTTCATATAGTCAGGTCAACACTATGTACTCATTCTATCAAGTGTAGTACACTTAATAAATCCTTTCAAGAAAGGTGGGCTTGACCATCCTATTGTAAATCTCATAACTGAGTGCACACTTCATTAGTGCTGCTAAAACTCTTAACATAGTAGATCTTAACATGTCTCCACTTTAATACTCCTAACAGGTAAGTTCATTAGAAGTGATCAAATTATAAACCTTAACTGGCTCCCTTCCATTCTGTAGATAGTGAAGTTTTGTGGGTACCATCTCCACCGGAGTTTTTACTTCATAATAGGAGTTTTCTGTGATATCATATCTTGTGTTATGTGTTTATTAATTTCATGAATTTTTCTATGAATGATGCAATCAATTGAATATTACGAATTAATGTTATATGCATAAGAGAGAACAACAGTAATGGTCGGTAATATAGTAAAGAATGATTAATAATGATGTATGGTGAAAAGAGTTAAAATTTTTAGAGGTGGTGATTCACCCCTCCCCTCTCAGTACTACTTCCCATTGATCCAACATGAAATCTTTCTATTTCTGTTCATCTGTAGACTCCCTCTTTTAGTAATTTCTCCCTTTTTCTCTTAGTAGTAAACTCTCCCTCTTTGACAACAATGCCAAAGACATTGACATCTTTATCATGCAGATATCACTGTGTTAGTTCTTAGAATCATGTTGTTCCTATCATCTTGCTAATGACTGATCCTCTTTTCTATTCTTATCTTTCTTTCTTTCACAGCTTTAGGCAGCTTCCTAAAGTGTGACCTCCTATACATCAATGTGTCAAATATTCTAATTATAACATCTGATGCAACACTTCCATTCTGAATTAGTTAGCCTCAGTTAGGGGAATCACCCCTAATTTACCTCATAGCTACTAATGAGCATCCTTGGGTAGTGCTTTTGTAAATATGTATGCCAACTGTTCCTTTGTATTCACATATTCCAGTCTCACTTCCTTGTTTTGAACTCGCTCTCTCAAGTAATGATACTTGATAGGTATATTCTTTGTCTTAGAGTGCATCAAAGATTTTTTAGAAATATTAATGGCACTCATGTTATCACAATATATAAAAATTTCTTCTATGATATCCTCTTTCATACCTTTGAGTAGTATCTTCAGCCACACAATATCAGTACAATTAACTGCTGCTTCTACATACTCGGCTTCAATTGTAGATTGTGAAGTGCAATTCTGTTTCTGTCTTGTCTAGGAAATCAATCTCTTTCCCAAAATAAATGTGCCACCTATGGTGCTTTTCCTATCATCCACATTTCCAACCCAATCAGAATCAGTGTAAACTCTGAGTTCAAACTTGTCATTCTTTTTGTAATATAGACCATATTCCTATGTACCCTTCAAATATCTCACAATTCTTTTTACTGCCATCATATGAGTCTCCTTGGGATTGGCAGAAAATCTTGCAACAATTCCAACAGCCAGAGCAATATCAGGTCTGCTATGCACAACATATTGCAGCTTTCCAATCATTGACCTGTAAAGGGTTTGATTTACTTCTTTTGTATCATCAATTTTTGTTAACTTCTATCCAGTAGCCATAGGTGTACTCACTGGTTTTGATTCTTCCATTTCAAAAGTTTTTAGTATCTCCTTGACATATTTTGATTGAGTAATATAGATACCATTCTTCATTTCATATATTTGTAAGCCAACAAAGAATTTGATTTCACCAAACATAGATATCTCAAATTTAGTTTGCATCTCTTTTACAAATGTTTTGCATAACACATCTTTTCCACAAAATATAATGTCATCAACAAAAATTTCAGCTAATAAAGTACGTTTGCCTTGCTCTATCTTCAAATACAGATTGTTGTTGTCATTGGTCCTTACAAATCCAATTTTTATCAGATAATTGTGCAATCTCTCATACCATGCTCTTGGTGCTTGCTTTAGTCCATATAGTCCCTTGTGTAGTCTGCAAACCATTTTCCTCTTGCTTTGGTCAAAAAATCCATCATCTTGTTCAATGTATACTTCTTCTAATATCCCATTCAGAAATGTTGACTTTACATCCATTTGATAAACTTTGAAACCTTTGTAGGCTGCATATGCAAGTAAGGTTATGACTCCTTCCAACCTTACAACTGGGGAAAATGTTTCTCCATAATCAATTCCTTCCTCTTGTGCATAACCCTTGCATACCAGTCTAGCTTTATTTCTTGTTACTTCTTCATGTTCATTTAACTTATTTCTGAATACCCTCTTAGCACCAATTACATTTTTGTCATTCGGCCTAGGTACAAGTGTCCAAGTCTTGTTCTTTTAAATCTGTTCAATCTCTTCATTCATGGCTTGTATCCAATCTTCATTTTCTAAAGCATATTTTACTATTTTTGGCTCAAAATCACATAACAAGCATGTATCATTTCTCAACTTACTTCTTTTCATAACTGTGGAATCCTTCAATACTATGATTTGATCATGTTTGTGGTTCCTCCTCACATACTTTTCTAGAGTAGGTTCTTGTTTTTCTTTAGATTCATCAATCTCGTTCAATTCAAGTTGATTTTGTGTCTCAACATCTTCATCAGATAACTCGACAGTTGCCTCCTATTGCTAGGAAACATCATTCTATGACTTGGAAAGTGCTAGCTATTTCTCAACAACCTCTTTCTTAGGTTCAGGTAATACATTAGAATCTTCCTCATCCAGATAGACAAACGATTTGTAACTTTGAGGTTTCTTTAACTTAGGCAGCCCTCTAACCTTTTTTTATTTTTCTTATGCTTACCAAGTTATCAAATTTTACATGACATAACCTTTTATGCCATAACCAAACATCATTATATTGTGCAAACAAGCATGTCTCTTAAGTTAAGTCTAGATAGAACAAGTCACCTTTTGTCTGATCTCCACTTCCAACTAGTTCTCCAGTAGCATAAAAAACTTTGCTTTCTTGTGATGGAACTCAACTTTGTAACCAGAAGTATTTAGCTATGCAACACTCAATAAATTATAGTTAAGATCATCAACCCAATACACATTGTCACATTTGATCTTGTCAGTCAAATTAATTGTTCCTTTCCCTTTAACAAGACATGGTGCATCATTACCAAATTTAACATAACCACCTTTGCATTGATCTAAGGTCTCAAATTTATCTTTATCACTAGTCATGTGATGTGAACAACCACTGTTAATTATCCAATGGTCACCTTTACTCATATAAGAAATTAATGCAATTTTCTCATCATCATCAGAATCATCTTTCATAGAAACATACACAACTTCTATATCATTTTCATGAGAATTTTCAGATCCATTGTCAGAAGCTTCTTCAGCTATATAGAAAGTTTTCTTACCTTTATCTTTGTAATCCTTATACTTTTTGAAGTCTCGGTCATCCTTTCTGTCTTTGTACTTGTTGTCTCTTCTTTCATCTTTGTCATTTTTATAAGGACATCTAGCAGCAATATGACCAAATTTGTTACATGAAAAAAAAATGATAGGAAGTTTACCTTTGAATTTTCCTTTTCCTCTAGATAGTATTCTTTCCATAAGTGCCTCAATTTCTTCAAGATCATCATCTGTAGTGTCACTTGATGAACTACAACTGATTGAATTTTTGAAGATGTTAAGTTGATGATCACAGTGACATAAGAAAGTTTATGCAAGACATTAAATCAGTTAATGTATTGTATTTTCATTGATGTCAAATTGATATAATCTGTATGGTCATGGAAATAATGCAAAAGACTTCAAAGAACCAAAGAATAAAAGGCTATGCTATCAATAATGCATATAAGTCAAGTAATCACAAAGTGACTGTATACACCGATGGAGTGCACACCGACAGTCAGAGTAAGAGAGAAAAGTCATAGTGTTACCCGATGAGCAAAGTCACAACATCATTGAAGAGAAAAGTTATAGTGTTTCCCAATGAGAAAAGTTACAGTGTTTCCCGATGAGCAAAACCTGGTGTAACCCGACGGACAAAATTATAGTGTTTCTTGAATGACGGAGATCCCAAAGTCAACTAAAGTCACACCGACGAATCATTCAGTTGTCACCGATGACTAACTAAAGCTTTGACCAACAGAAATAGAGAGTTTAGAAATGACAAAATGCTTAGCTGTCAAGAGCTGAAAATAGAATTAATGGATAGTTATCATTGTTTTAATCATCCTGATAAAGATGGAGATAAGTAAAGGATTTAAAGTTGCATTGTCCAGTTGGGAAAATGATCTCTACGAGATAAAACTAAAGTTTGATTTAAATCTAATTGGAAAGAATTGTGGATCACGCCAAGAATCAAGAAAGCCAAGAAATAGTGAATCATGTCTATAAAGAGACATACCCAATTTGTTACGAAGTGTGGGGTGAACAAGAGAAGAGAAATTAGGTGCTAAAGAGATTCTAAAGGAGAAGAAAGTCTTCATTCAGACCTGATCAACAAGCTGAGGAAAAGAGCTAGATTCTAAAGACACCGACGAACAGTGAAACAACATCACAAAGTAGAATAGTATAGAGAAAAGGTATTGAATTGATTATATTGATTAGAGAGGTAATGTACTTACAATAGATTTGAAAATCTGCAATTCAAGTTGTATATGTGAACAGATCAATTTAACCATTGAAGCATCAAGCCTCTTAACTGAGTAGGACTTAAAAGTCTTTTGTAATTGAGATACATCCTAAGGAGTATCCAAAAGTTTGATCATAGAAAGTAGCATTGGATATGCCTGATACCTATCGACAAGCCAAGTGAGTGTTTGATCAAGGATGGTAGCATTAGATGCCAGATACTAGGTGACTATCTGTTAAATCCTCTAACAAGGTCACACCTAACAGTGTGTTTGTAACCTTTAATAGGGTTGGCTCTTAACCAAGCTCACTTCAGAAGAGTGACAATTTGGGTTACTAGTCCCAGTGGGTTTTCCCTTAACAATGTTTCCATGTTAAGAATTCATGTGTTATGTGTCTATGAGTCATTAATATAGTGTTTTTCATTTCACATATGTTATTCTAGAATGATCGGTATATACTAGTTATTTACTGTGTTTCAATAAATAGAAGACTGCTTATCGGTAAACATATAGAAGAAGGTTTTACAAAGCATTTCAACAAGTAGTAAATTGATATAAGTATTTCAAGGCATTCATCTTACAGGACTAAAGATAACTAGAGGTATAATTTGTGGTACTAAGTTTTAAGGGTTGAGTTAAGGATTAATTTTTGAGGCCATTGATTCATCCCCGCCCCCTCTTAGTTATTAATAACAATTGGTATCAAAGTGTGTGTGCTTAGAAAGTGAGTTTAACAGCTCAAGATAAATATCACAAGATGAATAGACGAGATGTGCCCAAGTTGAACAAAGACAACTTTGCATCATGACAAAGAAGAATAAGACTCCACTTATCAGGTATTGGAAATGATGTTACTCAATACTTGGATACTGAATATGTGTTGCCTATAGGAGCACCCATAGTCCAGTAGATGAGAGAGAAGCATGAACACAACTACATGAAGATAGAGCTTTCTTCCTAACTCTTCAATGCTAAATTTGAAAATGTCAAAACTTGCACAACTACAAAGCAGATGTGGGACAAATTGAAGCTTGTACATGGTGGTGATAACAATGTTCTGAGAGCCAAGGCAAAAATCCTTAGAGGAAAGTTTGATGATCTCAGAATGAAAGAAGGTGAAAACATTACATAGTATAGCACAAGAATAAAAGAGGTAGTCAATGCTATCTGAAGAGTTGGAGGTGTACTAGATGAAGATATAGTGGTAAGTAAAATTCTAAGAACCTTACTGCCTACTTATGCTATTAGAGTATTTGCCATACAAGAAATGAGAGCAGTAAAAAATAGCAATGTTACTCTAGATAGTTTGATTGGAAGACTGATTTCATTTGAGATGAATAATTTTTATAATAGTGTCTTACCAAACATAGAGTCTGCATTCAAATCTTCTATGAGAATAAGTAAATCAAGTCATAAACACACTATGAGAAAAGATAGTGATAGTGAAAGTGAAGAAGAAGATCTTGATGAAATTGAAGCACTTATGGCTAGAAGAATGCAAAGAGGAAAAGGTGAATTACCACTTGTGTCTTTTAATTTTAAAGAGATTGGAATCTTTGCTACAAGATGTCCTAACATGAGAAAAGATGACAGAAGTAATGACAGGTCATTTGAAAAGAAGTTTGATAGAGGTGATTACAGAAGCAACCGACAATCATAAAGAAGAGATACCTAAGACTACAAGGACAAAGGAAAGAAGGCCAGTTACCTAGCTAAATGAAAAGATGATGACACTGACACTGAATCTGAGGAAGACATCGAGATGGTGTTTGTGGCAGTAAAAGATGATTCAGATGATGAGGAAGAAAGGTATGTAGAAACTGCACTCATATCTATAGTTAGTAAAAATGATGTCTGGATCATAGATAGTGGCTGCTCTCACCATATGATCGGTGACAAGCAAAATTTTGAGACTTTTGAGTACTACAATGGTGGCTTAGTAAGAATGGGTAATGATACACCTTGTCCAGTTGAAGGTAAAGGGACTATAATGTTGAATAACCTGATAAAATGTGAAAATTCTTATTGGGTGAAAGCATTGAATTATAATCTATTGAGTGTTTCTCAGTTGAGTAATTCAGATCACAGAGTAGCATTCAAAAATAAGAAGGCAAAGATCTTCAATAAATCAGGAAGTCTGATTGGTATTGGTGAGGATAAAAAAGGTAATTTAGTCTATCTAAATGATATTGACACCACTTTCTTAATGACTGGAAATGAAGATATATGGTTTTGGCACAAAAGATTGTGTCATGTGAACTCTGACAACATAACAAAGATAAGCAGAAAGAGAAATGTAAGAGGCTTATTGACGATGATTAAGCCCGAAAATATCATGTGCAAAAATTGTCAAAAAGGTAAAATGACAAAATCTAGTTTCAAAAGCAAAACCCATACATCTGATGCAATTCTAGAATTAGTCCATATTGATCTATGTGGACCTATGAGGACAAAGAGTTAATATGGTGATATATATTTTATTCTCTTTGTTGATGATTACTCTAGAATGATGACAGTCATGTTTCTAAAAGATAAATAAGAAGCATTTAACACTACAACATTTGGGGTCAAATTTCGATGCCAATTTGTGATGATGCTACCATTTGTGTGTGATTTTTGTGTTTTTTTCCAAGTGTCCCCAATGCTATCATAATAGCGATGATACCATCATAATTGCGACATTCTCTTGATTATAAACAAAAAAAATAAAGGCTAATTTGAGATCGAGCTGTGGCATGCGAGCAGAAGAGGGCCCTAATAATGAGCTTGGTTTTTCCTAGTAACACAACCACTCAGCTGCTTGCTGAGGATATGTCACCCATGATTTAGTTCATCGCAAGGTGAGTAAAAATCTCCAACGCCCATTTGATTTTGCAAATCCACAGTAATAAGAAACTATTTGATTTTCTTTGATTGTTCTGTATTAGGCATTGTGATCGAGTTGTGGCATGCGAGCTGAAGAGGGCCCTAATGATGAGCTTGGTTTTTCTTGATAACACAACCACTCAGATGCTTTCTGAGGATATGTCACCCATGATTTAGTTCATCGCAAGGTGAGTAAAAATCTCCAACACCCATTTGATTGTGCAAATCCGCAGTTATAAGAAACCATTTGATTTTCTTCTATTGTTCTATATTAGGCATCTCTATATGTATATTATTAATAGCAGACCCGTTGTGTCTACATATATACATACATTTGGCTTCATAAAAGTGAGCGCATATATGCACAAGATATAGGCATTGAGTGATAATTATCCTATCCATCGGAGGATCATAAATCAGCTTGCCCTTGTGGATGCCATGAATCCCTTGAATATCCCTCTGATCATGTATAAATCTCTTTGCTTCATGCTAGCCATGGGATCCCGTATCCTCATAAAAAAATAATGTATCTCTAGGAGCCCCTCAAAGCCCTAGATATTCATTCCCTTGTTTGGATAAACCCTGGTGATTTGCAGTTGGATTGAAGGAAAACCCATTGCCAGGGATGTTATTGGGAAAATTTCAGACAAATACAAATTTTTAACAACTCTTAAATACATTTGAGGCGGGACAGTGCACAAGTATTCTATTGTTTTAAATAAAAAAGGTTGCGAGGGCCACTGAATGAATTTTAATAAAATAGAAAAGATAGAATAAAAAGAAGATTATGCAAGTGAATAGTAGCGAGTTCTCTACTTATTGCCTTCATGCCAACATATTTCCCTCATAAATTTCTCTTAAAGATAAATAGTTTAAACTCTTTCCTAGCTGGTTTGAATTGGGTGTTTTGA
>MU227968.1:3964813-3976535 GCA_018584345.1 Thuja plicata | reverse complement strand
CTAAGACCCTTTCTTCCATAGTATCACAAAGATCATCCATTTCCCTAGGGTTCAATCTTCTCAGAGCCATCTTCTGAAATCTTCAAAAATCCTCTCCACAGTCCTGGTGCAAACTGCCTCACCTTCGACGCTCTGTCCACACACTCAGGAACAACCTTCGCTCTGATACCACTTGATGAAGGGAAAGGTAGGAGAATCCCCAATGGAGATGTCCTAGCCCTAGAAAATAACCACACAATGGAAAAAAATAAATAAATAACAACACAAAGATTTAGATCCACATAATGCAAATACTCATAATAGAATCATCATATTTTCATCCAACATGCCCGACTGTAAGGCCTTCTGGGTTACGGCCAAATACAATGCAATTACAAGAGGAACTCCAAAAGATCTCACAAGATCTAAACCAAACCCTAGCCACACTATGGTAGAAACCTCCAGGAAGATCCAAACTTGTGCTTGCAAGCCCACCAAGCAATCTCCTTGTTTCCCAAGCCACAACTACTAGTCCCTCCCAAAACTCGCTCCTCTACCTCTTCTTCTGCTCTAGGATGGATGAATAATGACTAAAGAATTTCCCCACAACCCCTAATTATACCAATCTAAGCCACAGGTCAGACCAGAACATAAATTAAATACAAACACATAAATTAAATGCCACAAGTCGTCTAACAACAACAATTAAATGCCCAAAATTGATGTCTTAGTAAAATTGTGATATCTCCTAGCTCTGGATGAATTAAGACTCGTGATTCAAACCGTAGGTAGAAATCTAGGCCCTCTTCAATCCCTGAAATTTTCATCCTCTAAATCTTTGTGGAAAATTACTTATACGGCCTGTAATAGGCACCAAATTCCTAAGAAAGGCCGAGCTCCTCCCAGTCCATGCCAAGCAACCAAGACCATGCCAAGTTCCATTAAATACATCAAAACCAATTACCCAAGACCCAAGTAGGTTTATCCAACTCTACCAAACTCCTCACACATGAACATAAGTCCACACGACTCCATAAAATCTCCCAAACATGCAGGATAGCCAACTACCCTGGGATGCTCCTGCATCAATACCCTTGTGCTGTTATGTATTATTTTACAAAGATGTATTCTTTCCTCGATATGTCTGGGTTGGAAAATTGGAGGAAAAGAAGCTTTGAATCACTAACCATGAATGGTATGCTTATTTCTAATTTTTATTTAATTATTTCATTTTAGGCACTTGATGTATTTTCATGAATCCTACTTGTACTTATCAGACAGTCACAGTCTTCTAGTTTTTGGATGAACTAATTTGGTAATACCGATTGTTTTATATTTATTTGGCCAACTGCTAATGAAATTATCCCAAATAAAGAACATGAAATTATGGCTCTAAAATAAGTAAAACCACAATTACTGAAAATAGAAACACTAGGACACTAAAGTGACACTAAAAAAACACATGCAACGTTGAGCCATCAACAATTGTCGATGGCTCGACGTCGCATGTATAGCAAATTTGTTGCATGTCTGTCATAATTTTGACACTCATTGTGTGATGCCTAGGTGTCGTTATAGCAACAAATAAAATGTAATGACAACATGATAAACATTATAGCCAGGTCATATTGTGACACCTAGACGTCTCTTTTTTTAGACGTGCGATGAATTTGCTATACATGCGACGTCAAGCCGTCAGAAATTACCGATGGCTTGACGTCGCATGCATAGAAAATTCATTGCACATCTAAAAAAAATGACAGATAACCTATAATGCCTACGTGTCGTAATAGTGACATATAAAATGTGACGCTTACGTGTCGTAATAGCAACAGATAAGATGCAACACCTACGTGTCGTAATAGCGACAGCTAAAATATGTAATGACAGCATGGTAACCATCACAGCCAACTCGTATTACAACAATTAGTACCATCATAATAACAAAATATGATACAACCATCATTAATTCCAAGAACAAAATTGCAACACTGGTCTCTGTCGCTAGGCCGACGAGACAGTGTCAGAAAAGCAACGCATAGCCATCGAAAAGAGGTCTCAAATGTACTAGTGTAAGATGTTTAAATGGTACAAGGAATTGGTTGAAAAAACAAAGTGGTAAGGAATTGAAATGGTTAAGATTAGATAAAGGAGGGGAATTTATTTCAGATGAATTCAATAACTTTTGCAATGAGAATGGAATCAAAAGACATGTCTCTGCACCGAGAACACCACAAAAAAATGGAATTGCTGAAAGAAGGAACAGATCCATTGTGGATTGTGCAAGGACACTAATGATAGAGAAATGAATCACCCAAATATTCTAGAGGGAAGCTATCACTACTATTGTTTACACATATAACATAGTACAATTGAAGAAAGACACGAAGAAGACACCCTATGAGCTATGGTATGGTTACACACCCAATGTAAGTTACTTCAAAATTTTTGGTAGTCAATGTTATATCTTAAAGGATGATAGAAATGGAAAGATTGAATCCAAAAGTAATGAAGGTATCTTCCTAGGGTATTCCACCAAGAGCAAAGCTTATAAATGTCTTAATAAAGCCTCTAACAAAATTGTTGAAAGTGCAAATGTAAAGATAGATAAATTTGCAGAGAAGAATGAAAAGGAAAGCACAAAAGAACCAGAGGACTAAAACAGGTTTGTATACAATGAAGAACCTGACACTCTACTTGAACAACAATGTAGAGCTCTTGAGAAACATATTATTGCACCCGAGGATCAGGTTGCAAATACCAACAATCAAGATATTGTTAAAGATGATGCACCAAGTGATGGAGATCAAAATGAAGGACAAATTGATGATCAAGATGATAGACAAAGAGCTGAACCTATACTTGAAAGATATTTTAGAAAGAACCATCCACAAAACCAGATCATTGGTGATAAGAAGGCTGGTATGAGAACAAGAAGTAAGTCTCTAAATACAAGATGTCTTATTTGTGATTTTGAGCCAAAATTTGTCAATGCTGCACTTGAAAATGATGAATGGATTAGTGCTATGAATGAGGAGATTGAGAAGATTAAGAAAAACAAGACATGGACACTTGTACCAAGACCAGATGACAAGAATGTCATCGGTACAAAATGGATATTTAGGAATAAACTGAATGAGAATGGAGAAGTCACCAAAAACAAAGAAAGACTAGTATGCAAGGGGTATGCACAAGAAGAGGGGATTGACTATGGAGAAACCTTTGCACCCGTTGCTAGACTAGAATGAGTGAGAATATTACTTTCTTATACTGCATGCAAAGGATTCAAGGTATACCAAATGGATGTCAAGTCTGCATTCCTAAATGGAATACTTGAAGAAGAGGTATACAATTAACAACCAGAAGGGTTTGTTGATCTAGACAAGAGAAAAATGGTATGTAGACTACACAAAGCCTTGTATGGACTGAAACAAGCATCCCGAGCTTGGCATGAAAGAATTCATTCCTATCTTATTAATATTGGATTTGTAAGGACTAGTAAAAATAGTAATCTTTATTTGAAGGAAGATACTGATGCTAACATTGTTGATTGCTGAGATATTTGTTGATGACATCATATTGGGAGGAAATGCTATGCTATGCAAGTCATTTGCAAATTAAATGAGCAAACAATTTGAGATGTTTATGTTTGGAGAGATCAAGTTATTTCTTGGTCTACAGATCATGCAACAAAATGAAGGTATTTTCATTACACAATCCAAGTACATCAAGGAAGTACTAAAATTATTCAAGATGGAAGATTCCAAACCAATTGGAACACCGATGAAAACTAGATGTAAGCTGACAAAGGAGGACAAGCCATCAGAGGTAAATCATACTTTGTAGAGATCAATGATTGGAAAACTCATGTATGTTGTACATACTAGACCAGATATTGCACATGCAGTAGGAATAGCTGCAAGATTTTCTGCTAATCCTAGGGAATCACATATGACTACTATGAAAAGAATCCTAAGATATCTGAAGAATACTGAGGACTATGGCTTATGGTATAGAAAAGATGGTGAATTTGAACTTAAGGTCTTTACCGACACTGATTGGGCTAGAAATATTAATGATCGAAAAAGCACAACTGGAGGAGCATTCTTTATG
Source organism: Thuja plicata (assembly GCA_018584345.1). Taxonomy (NCBI): domain Eukaryota; kingdom Viridiplantae; phylum Streptophyta; class Pinopsida; order Cupressales; family Cupressaceae; genus Thuja; species Thuja plicata. Next base: position 3,972,443 of record MU227968.1, on the reverse strand, counting down.
GGTGACAGACTTGTCATGTGGATCAACAAGAAGAAAGGATGCATCTCTCAGTCTACTGCAGAAGCAGAGTATGTTTCTGCTGCTACAGACTGCTCAAATATTTCATGGATCAAACAATTATTGGAAGGTATGCATATAAAAATTCTTAAACCAGTAATTATCTGTTGTGATAATACAAGTGCAATAAACATTTCCAAGAATCTAGTCATGCATGCTAAGAAAAAGCATATTGCCATCAAGTATCATTATTTGAGAGAACAAGTTCAAGCAAAGGAGGTGATACTTGAGTTTGTGTAATCAAAAGAACAATTAGCCGATATCTTCACCAAGCCACTACCCAAGGATGCATTTGAGTTCTTGAGAAAGAGACTAGGGGTCAGACCCTTGTCTACTGGTCAGTACGATGACTAGAACGCTACATCAGCCTACATATTATCAAAATATCATTCATGTTGATGCAAGCATAGAGATGAAATTCAAAGATAAATCTATACACATCAAGGTATTTATCTACTCTGAGCACCAGAGTTATTTTATTACCGATGGATTGGGAAATTCAAGGAGTATATTATGGATAGAAAGGATTTGTTTGGCATTACGGTCAAAAACTATTTTTTTTTGCATTTCTATCAAAGGGAGAGATTATATCCATTATAACTTCAAGGAGAGATCATATCCATGGGAGAAGATTATACATCAAGGATAGATTATATCCATCACATTTATCCAAAGGGAGGGATGTAACCAGAAAGGGAGAGTACATACAAAGGAAAATATTGCTGACAAGAGACATCAATAGAAAAGAGAACAATGAAAGGGAGAGAGTTTGACACAGGAAGAGAACACATCACATCAGATAAATAATGATTCTACATCTCTCCAATAAAGGGATTGAAGACAGAGAGAAAGCTGCAAGAATCAAAACTAAGCTATGAGAGCTTACCGAGGACTAGATAATTGTATCGGTTATAGTACATAAGATTGGTCATTTGATGAAATTCAACTATTATATTTCATATTGTATAAGTCTTAATATAGTTTGATAATGTAGTGTGTTGCCATCAATGCCAAAGGGAGAGATTGATGAACTATAACTGATTGAATGTCTGAAGATGTTAAGTTGATGATCATAGTGACATAAGAAAGTTTATGCAAGACATTAAATCAGTTAATGTATTGTATTTTCATTGATGTCAACTTGATATAATCTGTATGGTCATGGAAATACTGCAAAAAACTTCAAAGAACCAAATAATAAAAGGCTATGCTATCAGTAATGCATATAAGTCAAGTATTCACAAAGTGACTGTATACACCGACGGAGTGCACACCGATGGTTAGAGTAAGAGAGAAAAGTCACAGTGTTACCCGACGAGAAAAGTCACAACATTACCGACAAGAAAAGATACAGTGTTGCCTGACGAGAAAAGTTATAGCGTTGCCTAACAAGAAAAAGATAGTGTAACCTGATGGAAAGAATTATAGTGTTGCCTGAAGGACAGAGATCCCAAAGTAAACTGAAGTCACACTAACAGAACATTCAGTTGTCACTGATAACTAACTAAATCTTTGACTGACAAAAATAGAGAGTTCATAAATGACAAAATGCTTAGCTGTTAAGAGCTAAAAATAGACTTAATGGATACTTATCATTGTTTTAATCATCCAGATAAAGCTAGTGATAAGTAAAGGATTTAAAGCTGCTTTGTCCAGTTGGAAAAAAGATCTCTACAAGATAAAACTAAAGTTTTCTTTAAATCTAATTGGCAAGAAATGTGGATCACGCCAAGAATCAAGAAAGACAAGAAACAGTGAATCATGTCTATAAAGAGACAAACCCAATTCATTACAAAGTGTGGGGTGAACAAGAGAAGAGAAATTAGATGTTGAAGAGATTTTGAAGGAGAAGAAAGTCTTCATTCAGACCTAATCAACAAGCTCAGGAAAAGAGCTAGATTCTGCAGATAACGATGAATAGTGAAACAACATCACAGAGCATAATAGTGTGGAGAAAAGGTATTGAATTGATTATATTGATCAGAGAGGTAATGTACTTACAATAGATCTAAAAATCTGCAATTCAAGTTGTATATGTGAATAGATCAATTTACTGTTTCAATTTAACCATTGAAGCATCAAGCCTCTTAACCGAGTAGGACTTAAAAGTCTTTTGTAATTGAGATACATCCCAAGGAGTATCAAAAATTTTGATCATAGAAAGTAGCATTAGATATGCCCGATACTTATTGACATGCCAAGTGAGTGTTTGATCAAGGATGGTAACAATAGATGCCAGATACTAGGTGACAAACTATCTTTTAAATCCTCTAACAAGGTCACCTAATAGTGTGTTTGTAACCTTTAACAGGGTTGGCTCTTAACCGAGCTCACTTCAGAAGAGTGAAAATTTGGATTACTGGTCCTAGTGGTTTTTCCCTTAACAAGGTTTCCACATTAAAAATTGATGTGTTATGTGTCTATGAGTCATTACTTTAGTTTTTTTCATTTCACATATGTTATTCTGGATTGATCGGTATACACTAGTTATTTACTGCGCTTTGGTAAATAGAAGATTGCTTATCGGTAAACATATAGAAGAAGGTTTTACAAAGCATTTTGACAAGTAGTAAATTGATATAAGTATTTCAAGGCATTCATCTTACAGGTCTAAAGATAAGTAGAGGTATAATTTGTGGTACTAAGTTTCAAGGGTTGATTTAAGGATTAATTTTTGAGGCCACTGATTCACCCTCCGCTCTCAGTTATTACTAACATCATTGTCACTGTCCATACATTTATTTCCTTCCATTGATTTGTTAAGGGCCAACTAGGAATTGAATGCAAAATCAATAGCTTGTGGAGTGTAGTTATCAAAATTTGACATCTCAAATACAGTAAGTCTACCTACCAGACCTTCTAAAGTCAAATTATTATTAGGAGTACATCTCAATTCTTGAATTGTAGAGAATTTAATAGTATATATAGGAAGAATATTCATCAGCACCTTTCTCATAATGGTGTTATCATCAATGGTTCCATTAGCTCCTCTAATAGCATTCACAACTTCTTTTATCCTACCACAATATTGAACTATATTTTCTCTTTCTTGCATTTTCATTTCATCAAACTTAGCTCTTAAAATTTCAGATTTGGCTCTCAACACATTTGTATCTCCTCTATATATGGTTTCTAGGGTATCCCACAAATGCTTTTCATTTGTATAATTCTTTATGTCTTCAAATTTAGGATAGCTCAGTGATGATGCGATTTCCAACATTGCTTGATTGTGTTCCTTCTTTTCTCTTAACTGTTCAATGGTGAAAGGTGTAGTAGGGGATACATAATCATGTTCAATATAGCATTTAGTAGCATCACCAATACCAGCCAGATGTAATTTCATCAAACTCTACCATGCAGGGAAGTTATCTTTGTTCAAATTTGGTACCTCCTTTTTATACATCTTCATCTTTTGCTCCATGTATCTTCAAACCGTTTTCAAGAGATAGGAGCTCTGATACTAATTGTTAGAATGAATTTAGAATAAATGAGAGGGGGGGTGAAGCAGTTATCCACAGGTCTATATGTACCAATTGAAACTTTATACCACTTTAAACAACTCAGATTTGCTTGGTAGCAACAGTATAAATCAACAACATAAATATGCAGTTTACTATTCAAATGTAATCAATTTGCAGAAACTTAACAGTAAAACACAACATAAACATTCACACAATTTGACACCAATATTTAAGATGGAAGCCCAATTTGGGAAAAACCACTAGTAACATGCTATGAAGTTTTCACTCTTCTGAAGTGAGCTCTGCTAGGAGCTAACCTTGTTAAAGGTTACAAAATACATTGCTAAATGTGACCTGGTTAAAGGATTTAATCACCCTATCAGGAGTGGCCTTGTTAGAGGACTTAGAACATTCCACTTGAATGTCACCTTGCTCAAAGGATTTATACAATGACTGTTAGGTCAACCTGGTTAAAGGATTTTGACTGATACAATGGTTAGAAAGTAATCAACAGGTGTGATTTGATACATATAACTTACTTTGCAAATCCAGATCCAATTCAACTCTTATGATAATTCATTGAGTGGCCTCCTTTCTCATTTCAATCTTCAAATCTGCTTGGAAATCTGTCAAGCAATCACTTTTGCAACTTTCTTCTTCTTTGCTCAGCCTTCTTTGCTAGATCATGCCAATCAGTCAATTAACCATGCAATCATCTTGCATTCATCTCACATCTTGAATAACCCCCTTGAGATTATCTTATACCTCTTCATCTAGGTAAAATAAATCTTTTTCCGCTTAATCAAGATCATAGATCTTAGGTTAGGTTAGATCCAATGGATCTTTCCATCATTTACATTTAATTTACTTCTCCAAAGAAATCACTAATTAAATATTGAGTCCATGCATTAATTACGATTACCCGTGCATTTAAATAATGTGGACCAATCTTTCTTATCCTTATTTAACTTTACATATCCCAATAAATTCAATTATGTCAGTTAGAGATTTCAAATCTCAACATTTACCAAAATACTGGTGCTCGGCCAACACTGTGTTCTTCCACTCGGTCTTCACTGGTATCCTTGGTAATTTACTAGCGCTTGGTCGACACTATATTATATGCTCGGCATATACTGGTGCTTGATCGACACAAACTTTGCTCAACATATATTATTCCCAGTAAACTGTCAACATAACTTTGTGTTATAGATAAACAACACATTACTTTTACAATGTGCCAACTGATCAAGTACCCTTGTAGTTTTCCATAACTCAACCATTTGACTCAGTCTTCTTGTTATCCTTGCCTTCAAATCTCCTTCAATGATAAGTAGATATGGTACTCAAACAGATAGCAATAGTCTTACCAGTTAAGGTTTGACATCAATGACAAAACAATAATTGTTTACATTGTAGCTTTCCAACATAAGATTCAAACATTTGTATTCTTTGCTTTTACATGAGTAGCCTAGGAATATTCCTTCATCACTTTTTGCATCAAGTTTTGCATTTCTTGGTTCCTTCAAGATGTAGCATTTACTTCTGAATACTTTTAAATAATGAACATTAGGTTTATAGCCATACCATAATTTGAAAGGTGTCCAGTTAATACCTTTCTTCAGTTGAACTTGGTTCAAGGTGAACACTGTAGTGATGATGGCCTCCTCCCACTATTTGGAAGCAACATTGTTTTCAATCATTAGGGTTCTGGCACAATCCATAATGGATTTGTTTCTTCTTTCTGTTATTACATTGTGCAAGATACCATTTGACTTTCTGAAAGGATTCTGATTTTTCTCTGAGAAACATGACAGTCATCATTCTGGAATGATCATCAAAAAATAGAATAAAATACTTTTCTGCAGTATATCTTGTTGTTCCAATTGGTCCACAAAGGTCAGTATGTACCAATTCCAAGATTTCATTAGTATTGTAATTTTTTCTCTTGAAATTTGTCTTTCTCATCTTTCCAATTTGACATTGTTTGCATAATGCTAACTCGGGTTTCATCAAAATAGGAATACCCTAGACTCTCTTGTTCTTTCTTGTGTTTACCAAATTATCAAAATTTACATGACACAACCTTTTATGTCATAGCCAAATTTCTTCTACATGTGCAATAAAGCATGAAATTTCAGTGAGATCAAGATAGAATAGATTACCTTTTGTTTTCCTGCCAGTTCCAACTAGGTTCCCTTCACCATCCAGGAGATTGGCCTTACATTCACAAATTCTATCTTGAAGCCAATGTTGTTTAGCTATGCTACACTGAGTAGATTTATCCTTAGTCCTTCAACCCAATAAGCACTATCACATTTGATTCCTTTTGTCAGAGTAATGCAACCTTTTGCTTTCACATAACAAGGTTCATCATTCCCAAAACTGACACTCCCACCATCATAGTGGTCAAGATGTTCAATTTTTTTCTTATCACCAGTCATGTGATGAGAACAACCACTATCAATTATCCATGTGTCATTTTTACTGATATGTGAGAAAAGTGTTGTCTTTTCATCTTCATCATCTGACTCATCCTTAATAGAAATATAAACCATTTCATCTTCTTCTTCATCACTATCAAAATCCTTAGCAATATAACAGGACTTCTTACCTTTGTCCTTGTAGCACTCATAGTTCCTGAAATATTTCTTTCCTTTGTACTTGTTGAACTTTTTCTCATCTTTGTCTTCTTTGTTCAGACACTTGGCAGCAATGTGACCAACCTCATTACATGAAAAAAAAATCAATGGTAATTTTCCTTTGGCATCTCTCCTTGCAAGTAATGCTTTAATGATATCTAGATCTTCATTATCAGATTCATCATCACTATCACTTTCAATCTATTTCCCTTTTGAGTATATATCCTTCTTACCAAGGTTTAATTTAGCTTTGAATGCAGACTCAAAACTGCTAGAGCTAGGAGAATAATTGTCAAAGTTGTCCAGCTCAAAATTTGTAAGCCTTCCAACTAATGTATCCAGAGTTATATCCTTATTGCACCTCATCTCTTGAATAGTTGAAACTCTAATAGCATAGATATGAATTAAAGTTCTTAATACCTTTTTGACCACTATTATATCTTCAATTATTCGTCCTACAACTCAGATGACACTCACAATCTTCTTGATTCTTTCATTGTATCTTATAATGTCTTCTCCTTCTTTCATTTTCATCTGGTCAAATTTCCCTCTTAGACTTTCTACTTTGGGTCTCTTTACATTTTCATCTCCTCAATGCATGTCATGTAATTTCTTCCACACATCATAGGTTGTAGGGAAGTCCTTGACTTCATCAAATTCTGAGTAGCTGAGTGAAGAAGTTGTATCAATCATCATTATGTTATGAAGCTTTCGTTCCATCATCTATTCCATAGTCATAGTTGTTGTTGGTTCCACATATTTTCTTTCCAAAAATTGAAAACTAGCATCTCCAATAGTAGATAGATGTAGCTTCATCAGCTCTTTCCATGCAAGGAAGTTGTCTTTGTTTAGCTTTGGGATCTCCCTTTTGTAAGACATCTATGATATTTAGCTTAGGCTTTGAAACCTTCTCTGAAAGCACTTGAAGCTCTGATACCAATTGTTGGAAATGAGATAAGTAACTGAGAGGGGAGGGGTGAATCTGTTACTCCAAAACAAACCCCTTGTACCTTTGATGTCTTAAATAATATAACATCGTTACTCGGTGAATTAAGATATTCTTCTGTAACTCAGGTGTCAAAGCAATATTTATGATATCCAATGCAATTATACTTTAGTGATTAAGTGCATAGACATAAAGCATGAAACACATAACATATACACAGGTGAAACAAATATTTAACATGGAAACCCAATATGGGAAAAACCACTAATGTAACTAGTTACTATTTTTCACTCTTCTGAAGTGAGCCCTGTTAGGACCCAACCCTATTAAAGGTTACAAAAACACACTTTTAGAGGATTTAAATCACCTTATGAGGAGTGGCCTTGTTAGAGGTCTTTGTTAGAGTAATCTTTAGTAATTACTCCTTAGTGCTTAAGTTTCTCTTAGGCAGTTTAGTTAGACTTAGGAAAGTTTCCTTTTCTGAGTTAGTTGCCCTTTTAGGGTTTCAACATCCTTTATAAGGA
>MU227968.1:3927102-3962568 GCA_018584345.1 Thuja plicata | reverse complement strand
TTTGCAGTCTCTCTCATTTTGGCCGCCATAGCTTTCTGATTTTCTTCTCTCTTCTGTCTTCTTCTTTCTTGTAGCAGTGTTTGCATGCAGGTTTCTTGGGAAGATTTGACGTTTGTCAAATCCTACAGTCTTCAACACTTCAACATAGAAATGCTACCTTGTGAGAGGATTTACAAAAAAGACTATTAAGTCTACTCTGTTAAGAGATTTTGAGATCACTACTACAATTGTTAGAAAGTAACAATGAATTGACTTCTATATGTAAACAACTATCTTTGCTGATTCAGATCTTTGTTCTAATTATAACTGGATCCTTGCTGATCAAATATTCTATTGCAGCTCTGAGTGTTTTGTACTCAATCAGAATCCCATCTTATTTTGCCTTCACTCTTCATATCACATGACTCCTTTTTCACACTCACTCATTCAATCCAAACTTGACCTTTCATATATATGATAAGCCCTTCCAAGTCGGCTTGAATACACTTCTAAATAATTAATAAATCACAAATCAGTTGGCCTCATATAATCAATTAATTATATAATGTAAACCACTGTTAGTTGGATGATAGTGAATAATCAACTCGGTTAACACTGAGTTTCTTTAATGCCCGACCGTGACTGAAATGCCCGAGTGACTCGGTCAACACTGAACATCTTCAATACCTGACTGATCTCGGTCAACACTAAAAAACTCTTTCCATTCACCAAATGTGCTTAGTCTAGATGTAGACATTTGTGTATCATCACTACATAAGTGTATATACATGTGTAACATCAATGACAATACATAATTGAATAATTGTCTTCAACAATAAGATTCTTTAAAAACCCTTATTATATCATAAGATTTCATAAGATTCCTTGAGAACCCTTAGTATGAACTATTATGACATATGACCCCTTAAGATGACCTATTAGAACATATGACCCCTTAAGACACCTCGAACCCCTTATTAGGACCTTTTGTGACATATGATTCCTTAACAACTCTTATTGTGACATAAGATTCCTTAAGATTCTATAATAACCCTTAGTACGACCTATTATGACATAATAGGTCCAATTATGACATAATAGGTCCTATTATGAGATATGAACCCTTAAGATGACCATATATGACCCCTTAAGACACCTAGGACCCCTTATTGAGAACTTTTGTGACATAAGATTCCTTAACAACCCTTATTGTGACATAAGATTCCTTAAGATTATATAATATTCCTTAATAACCCTTAGTATGACCTATTATGACATATTAAGTCCTATTATGACATATGACCCCTTAAGATGACCTGTTACAACATATGACCCCTAAAGACACCTAGGATCCCTCATTTGGAGCATTTGGGATATAATTTTCCTTAACAACTCTTATTGTGACATAAGATTCGTTAAGATTCCATAAGTTTCCATAAAAACCCTTAGTACAACTTATTATGATATAATAGGCCCTATTATGACATAATAGGATCTATTATGACATAATATGATCTATTTTGACATAATTGGTCCTATTATGACATATGACCCCTTAAGATGACCTATTAAAACACATGACCCCTTAAGATACCTAGGACCCCTTATTAGGACCATTTTGGACATGATTTTCCTTAACAACCCTTATTGTGACATAAGATTCCTTAAGATTCTATAAGATTCCTTAAGAACCCTTAGTACCACTTATTATGACATTATAGGCCCTATTATGACATAATAGGATTTATTATGACATAATTGGTCCTATTAAGACATATGAGCCCTCAGGACACCTATGACCCATTATTAGGACATTTTGTGACATAAGATTCCTTAACAACCCTTATTATGACATGATGACCCCTTAAGATGACCTATTATAACATATTGTTAGAGTAATAAGTTAGTTCACTTATTAATTAAATCATTTTGATTTAATTATTAAGTCACTTATTATCTCTAGTTTACTTAAGCTAAACTTTAGGCATGTAATAATTAATTCTTTTATTAATTATTATCATGCAACCTAGGTTTCTCCCTTTTAGGGTTTTGAACATATTTATAAGGTTTGACCTCTTTGTGATTATTAACACTCAATGATTTATCTGAAGATGTTATTATTTTCAGGGTTTTCTCTCCATTGTTTACACAATATGTTTCCTCTTTGATCAATCTCTCCATAGATTTTTCTTCTCTCTTTGTGTGATAGGTTTGCATTCAAGTGAATCTTGGGAGATGTAGGGTTGAGTTGTCATCAAATCCAATATAAATGACCCCTTAAGACACCTAGGACCCCTTATTAGGACCTAAATAGTGACATAAGATTGTTGACAAGGGGTTCATGCAGGAATGTTTTGGAACACTTTAGGGTTATCATTTATGGCAACACATCTGGTATGGATGATTGCTTGGTGTCAAACATAGTTTTGGAGTTATAGCTTGCAAAATGACTAGGTCCATAAAGCAAAATTATAGAGTATAGAAGTATAGTTTTGGTTAGGAAACATAGTATATGATGAATAAAGACATGTGGGATTAGGAGAAGATATTTTGGGATGTATATGACCTTTAGTTAAGGTCTCTTATGTTTTGGTGTTGATCACAGTATGCTACAATATGTTGAAGACATGCGAAGACAGAGTAACAGTGATACATGACTAATGAAAGGTTGCGATGATTAAGGGAGTATAATGCGAAGTCCAATGTGATATGTTTGATTTATATTGAGGATTACCTATGTTTTGTTAGTGTATGATTTCCGACTTGGTATTTACCTTTTGTGTAAGTGTTAACTCTATTTTGTGATGCATTGGAAGCCAACTAGACATATAATGATGTATATATAGGAAGAGATTTTTATGAAGTGAAGAATGAATGCAACATGACGTATGTGATGAAATGAATGGATGCAAATATATGAATGCATTGTGATGGCAGAATCAGACAGATAGTGATGCAAGATACAACTAGAACTAACTAAGCATAGCATATGGTTGTATTGTTCACTTTTGAGAAATCATTGTAACAAAATCATATTTCTGATTGTATGAGAAGTGAGCTCAGTATACCTTTAATAGATTTTTTGTATTCCTCTAACAAGGAAATGTGCTAATGTAATAATTAGCTCCTAACAGGGATAGGTCTCCTAATAGGGACATAATACTTTTAGTATATATTTGTGGGTACCGTCCCCACCAAGGTTTTCCCTTGGCTAGGGTTTCCTTGACAATAAATTCCTAGTGTTATGAGTCATGTGTTTTATGTTTATGTTCTTTTCATTTCAACATTTATTTGGTTAATTTAGAATTTACTAAGTTCATGTTTAAAGTGTTTTAATACTGATTCACCCCCTCTCAGTATTACTTAATCCTAACAAATATTCCTTAACAATCCTTATTGTGACATGCTGACCCCTTAAGATGACCTATTACAACATATAATCCCTTAAGACACCTAGTACCCCTTATTAGGACCATTTGGGACATAAGATTTCTTAAAAATCCTTATTGTTTAAATAGTACATGTATAGTTAGATCTTGTTTTAAAAATTGCACTTTATTACATATGCATCTTTTATTATTGTATTTAAGTATAATTTTAGATTTAGATATTAGTTTCCATTTTACATGCACTTGTAATGTACTTGTACTTAATTGTTAACACTTAACAAATGTTACACCTATATGGCCACACATGATTTTAGAGATGATACACCTCACGATGTACCAGCTCAAGATGTACCTCACACTTTAGATAATGCAAAAATAATTTAGACTGCTCAGATATAGATGGATCAACTTAGAGACTCCATCAATAAATATGAGCCTGGGTTGTAGAGAGACATTTGTAGCACTATATTAATAAATATGGAGGAGATTACTGTGATATTGAGATCTCACTCTTCTTTTACACCACAGGTTATTGATACTATTGTTCTAGAGTTGAGAGCTGAGGTCTCGGGCGATGTTTCCTTAGAGACGGTCTAGAGCCGTGCCTCTAAGGAAATCATTAAACAAGAGGTTTTATCATATTATGGTGGGAAGCCCAAAGTAAGGGCCTATCAGGTTACATGATGTGCAATTCCTTTGATAGCATGTAGGATATACCCCTAATTTCTCATAGCACATGGTCGTTATCCTAATAATGACCAAATTCCATTATATTTTTCCCACCAATTGTACATTGAGTTATGTTTGGGACTCAGGGTAAACTATTTAGATATTTGAGGATATTTCATCTAGATGTGTGGTAGATTTGTAGACCATGATCAATATCATAGGGACGATCAAGTCATACCTTCTCATAGATAGTTTATTGGGCAGAGGACTTTGACAGTGGCACTGACGATGGTTGGTATTGCAGATAGAGTTATCATTGCTTCCCAAAGGGAAGTAGTCGACAAGATAGGAGAGATTTCTTCTGTAGCCACCTCTATCATTTCTGGTACACTGGTTAGATACATTTTGACTAGACCAAGCTGAGCAAGATCATCTTTTGAGGCTTCATCTAGTACTGGTGCAGGCTTCAGTGATGACACATATAGACTTGCAGGTCTTCCTCCACCAAGAGAGATACGAGATCCTTCTAGACATAATAATAATTTGGATGTGGTGCTTTACTTTTTGGAGGATCTCATGTAGTCATATTATTATATTGCATACATGTAGAGGATCTCGATACAGTCAGTCAGAGATGTTATCAAACTTGCATAGGGTCATGTAGTTACACTGACCCATGACACACCATCTAGTCATGCACAACACAATTCACAACACTTTGTAGAGAACTCTACACCCACATATTAGTCTATAGCTGCAGAGCCAGGCATACGAGTTTGAGATGTATGCATCACAGTTGAGGGCCTATACACATTTGATGAGTAGCAATGAGGGTAGAGTCATGCAGAATATTGCACTGATATTATATCATATATGGATTTGTTATTGCATCCTGGAGGTTTAGAATCTACAACACTCTCCTCCCATCTACACACACCCCTACACTCTTCATTACTAGAGATGGTCAAGACTGGAGGTGGTGTGGGTGATGCAACTTTTGTTGATGATATGATGGTGAAACACGTTGAAGATCATCCTACTCGTGAGACCCAGTTATATAAAATGTGCTTTCTCTTTTCCAATATTTTTAGTAAATAATTAATTGTATATTTGTGTATTGATGTCTTTTTTATCTATAATATTTTGCAAGCACAGTTAGCAGAGCACATTACCTCTAGTGTGGGGTCAGAGCATCTTCATAGGAGAGATTTGGTGAATGCGACACCTACTAGTGGTCAGGTAATTTTTAAATATATCTAAGTTTAAATATGCATGTGTATACTTCTTTATTTATATATTTCAAGTACTTTACATAATATATAATATGCATGTACTAAATTTGTAGGGCTCAGTTGCTACTTCATAGCTGGAGGATGCTCGTGACACTTGGTCAGAGGGTCGCTATGTTCATAAGGGCATGGATGACTCCCTAGTTTAGGACATGTTGCACAAATATTTGATTTGAGACTCATTATGTATTTCATTATCATATATTTGATATTTTCATTAAATTATAATTTGAGACATATATTTATATGCTCTCCAGACCTAGACATGGATGATTTATTCATTAAACATTTATGGTTGACATTTTTCTAGATGATTTATGATTTGACATTATATAGGTTTATTATTGGCTTCTAAATGATTTATACATGTGTTTATGTTTGACATGTATAGATATAGATAGACATGTTTATGTGTTTATGATTTGATTTGATTAGATGAGAATACATGTATATAGTTTCATTTGATTAGATTATTTAATTTGATATTTAATTGGATGAGTACACATTAACAGATGATATTATTTAATTAGATGATGTGATCTAAGATTATTATGCATATATATGATCTGATTCTAGTTGATTATACATAGATATCAATTTGATTCATATATAGATGCTTTGATTTGATTATATTATGTATACATAATCAAGCAACACATTATTAATCAAGTAATATAGTTCAAGTACATAAAAGCATACATAAAGTTATATATTAATTGACATAAGTAATCTAAGTAATCTAGAGCTAACATATTATAAGTAATCTAACTAATTTCATCTATTTAGTTTTCAATTTAATGTCATAAATAATCTAACTAATATCATCCATTTAGTACTCACTAATTTCATAAATAATCTAACAAATGTAATTAGTAATCTAACTAATATGTAACTAATATCATTACTACCCTAACTAATGTCTTAAGGTGGGGGGTTCTTAAGGGGATGTCTTAAGGAGATCTTTAACTAATAAATTTAATCTAATGTTAATATCATAAAAAATAGCACTAATATGTAACTAATGGACCCTAAGTAATCTAACTAATGTCATTAGTAACCTCACTAATGTCTTAAGGGGAGATCTTAAGGGGATCTTTAACTAATAAGTAATCTAATTAATATAAAAAAATAACAAGTTAATATGTGGGTAAAATCACAATCGAGTATCACCTTTTAGGCTAACTCAACTGACTCAACCCTGTTAGACTCGGCCCAGTTAGACTCGAGTGAGTCTAACATGGCCGAGTCTACGTAGGCATCACACAACACCAAATGGAACCTATATGGCCCAATAGACTCTTGTACGAGCCAATGCGAGGGAAACTAGGACTCACCGGAGTCTGACTTGGCCCAGTCAGACTCGGCCGAGTCTACCTAGGTGACATGCCATGTTGGAAACCAAAACCCCCAAAAACATAAAAATAAATAGAAGTTTACACTTCTACTTTTCTGTTCTCTACCAAAAAAAAATAAAATGTTAAAAAAGTAAAAGTACGCTTTTCTAGATCTTGGAACTATGATTCTAGACATGTTTCAATTACAAAGCATTGACCAAATTCGCTAAAAACTACATGTAGGTATATTAAGTTTTGAGAAGTCGTTGATTTGGAAAATATAAAAAAAATGCTAAATCAATTCAAAAAAAATTGAAAATCATATACAACATTAGAGAAGAGAGTCATCTTCAAAAATATGTAATTTATTTGGTTTTTGGTGTAGCTTTGATAGGGCAAAAGTGGCAGGAGACAAAAACTATTGAGTTCAGGTAAGTTTGATTTTGAATACTTATAACGGGAAAAATATAGATAAAAAACACTTATTTGTTTTTTTCAACACTAGTTATACATGTCATCTAAAACATATTCTGAAATTGGAGGAAAAAATATGTTTTACTTATAATGATTTGGTGGGAAATAAACCCCTTGGATTGTAGTATTTTTTTTTAGGAAACAAAAAATAGACCTAAAAAATTTAAAAAAACATATTAATTTTTGTTCAATTTTTTTTGAAAAAAATTGTAGACATAAAATTCATCCTATTTCATTCATTTCATCAATTTACATCATCTTCAAATTCTCAACAGAAATGTGACTTTTATGCCCTTGAAGTTTTACAGTTTTGGTGTTGTTCGCCTTTTTCTTTGTAAAAGGGTGACAACTTATTGTTCTTTTACCCATGTAACTAATGGAACATAAGTAATTTAAGTAATATTTTCCATTTAGCACATTCACTTTAACAAACATAAAAACATTTGTATAACTATTCATATATAAAAATCATTGAACCATCAAAGCATACATAAGAACATACATATAAAACCATATGTATAAAAGCATACATAGTTCTATATATTATAACCATTGAACCATAAAAACATATATAAAATAATTCAACCATGTCAAAGTATATAATCAAAATCTTATCAATAAATAAACAAAGTATAATCCATCATATTTTTAAATATATCAACAAAGTATAGTCCATTTAATCTAGAGCTATCAAGTACCTGTCCTAACACATGAAATATGTATGTAATACTTAGACCAACTCAAGTGGTCCAGACCTTTCATGGAGAATATGTAATATTCTCACATGATCCTCACTATCTAGTCTCCACTTACGATGTCCACGTTGAGCTTTAACTGGATGGAGACAAAGGGAGGTGGAAACTACTAGGTGACTATATTGAAACACCTTATTGTCTGGTTGGTAATCAACAAAGTGAATAGAATATTGAATTAATTTAATTTTCTTGAAATATGTTCCCTCTAAAACAACTAAACCTGCAAGTCACAAATTTTAACAATATTAATTTAAATAAAAGAGTTCAGATTAAAAATTTATTAAAAGTTTGAAATTTTAAATTTACAAAATGAGCTCAATCTATTGATGTAAGGCATGCAAACCTATGGGGAACAACATTCCATCACTTTCTTCACGTTCAATTAACTTCATCCTCTCTATAGTACAATGCAATAAATAGTAACTAACTCCTTCTATATTTCCACATTCAGTAATCATTGCAAAGACATCTCGTCCACAACAAATTTATATACATGTGAGGTCCTAAAATTTACTTAGTTCAATCAATCTATCTATCTATCTATCTATACATGCAACTCAATTCCATATAATGTGAAGTTCAATTTATTATACTTACCAATTTTGACCAATACCGAGATATGATTGTAATAAGTAGAAATCAAAGGAACGCCATCAAAGTTTTCATCTTCATCTCTGTCAAATATATCACTAAAAACTAGTGGCACCAGATTCCATGCACCTACATATCCATGTTCATGATTGATGCATTCCTCATAATTGGACCAGCAATGTGATGACAACAAAAGAATGATTAGTCCCTAGTATTTTTGATTAAAAAAGCAGCAAGAGGGTGCTGGCCCGTGGTACAACAAAGCAGAGTCACAATGAACATGTTAACAACACATTAACAGGAACAAAGGAAACTGCAACAACAACTACAGCCAAAGTGCAGTTAAGGAGGAAAGTCAAGGAACCAGTAAAAAGCCTTAGTCAGCACACAGTCAACCAAAGGTTGAGTAGAGAAAGAGATACTCAAGGCCAGAAGAAGCCAAGTACAAACCACAGTAGTACCATAAGTTCTTGACATCCCTGATGTTAAAGAAGGACCATGATAGCACATAGTCTGCACATGACAACGCATTGACAGCACCTTAGGCTGCACAATGACAACACCTTGAGCCCCACCATAGCCCTGATAGTCGAGCACAACACAAGTATCAGTCTCCCAATGCACCTCTAAAGCAAAGTGTTCCACCTCAATAGGAACAAAGCAAAAAGCCCCAACACTCTCCACCTCCATAGGAGAATCAGCCGCCTTCAGAATCTCGCACGAACACTCCACCTCAATAGGAAGTTGATCCAGCTCCATAGGAACCATGAAGAAGGAAGATGACTGGGTGTACGAAGCCCAAATCCCGGAGAAGGAAACAAGATGCTCAATGACAGGGTAGAGCCCAGCCTCCCAGCAAGCAGCTTGCTTTAACCAGAAACACCAAACCAGAGGGAGCCCTTTAAAACTATCAGTCGTCCCCTAGCCACCAGAAAAGAGTAAAACCCTACCTCTTCCACCCAAAGGGGGAAGATCCACAACAAACTGAAAACAGAAGACTAATAGCACACCCATAAAAAGAAAAGGGGCAGAGCAGGCAAGCAAAAGCCTGTGCAAACAAAAATCTTCTCAAACCGGCCCAAAAGAGGTCTGAGAGAAAATCCAAGGATCATCCTTCCACTGCCAAAGGGCACTAGTGAGGAACCCCACCTCAATAGGGATCCCAAACTGGACCAGAATGAAAAACCCACCACCAAACTCCCACAGAAGATGAGAGAGTCGAAGGCCCAAAAGGAAACCCTCACATGAGGGTCCCAAGAAAAGGCCACAACAGGAAGAACCCTACTGCAATATCTCTGCAACCACCCTTCATCTTTGACCACATGAAAAAGCACAGGTCTTCTCCACAGAAAAGAAACAACACCCCACAAACCCTCATAGGCATTGAGCGCCCAACCCCGGGGAGCGAAAGGCACAGAGTAATCAGATTTGAACTCCAGCACAATCCTCAAATCTTCCCGAGGAGAGACAGAGTGTCTCCTCTGCCGCCGCATACACACACCGGCAAGAGAAATCCAGCTCCCCGTCCAAGAGAGCCCCAAAAAACTTTCACATGAAGAAAGGAGAAAAGATAACCCGGGAAAGAAAACACTCACACAGAAAGTAGGCAGGTCAGGAGGAATATCATTCTCCTTACCCCCAAACAGAACTATCTCATCAATCACAACACTGAAAGGCCACACCGTTGGACTGGGACCATCGCCTCTCCCACTACCCATGCAGACTCTTCTTTCCACCTCTTCCCCAGCCGGCCGTATCACATCACTATCACCACCGGAGACACCACTCTTCCTAGACTTAAAAGTGCAGACAGAGCACGCCAAGAGTGAGACGTTCCTCGCCACGCAAACCCAGAACAGGGTGCTCCAAGAAAAGGACACTCCCAAACGCGCAGAAATAGGATGTTTAGGGTCGAACCCATTACACGCACCATACTCTGAATCTGCTCCCTGCAAGGGAAAGTAAATACCCCAGAATGGCAGGTACCCATCCGGCCAAGCAATCCCTCCTCCTCTGCCATCAGGAGGCTCCTCGTCATCATCCCCATTAAGCTCTTCTTTGCAGAGCAGAGATCTACATACTGCAGAAACCCTTGTTGGTTTCAAATGCAGACTCCCACCCAAACACAGACACTTGCTCTCACCCATCTTCTAACATTCTTTCCGATTAGTCCCTAGTGTTGAATGTCCATTTGCGACAATTTGTACTCATAGTTGAATGCAAAGATCACGTCTTTTCTATCCTCTTGCAACCATGCATAATTTTTCTATCCACACCTAAACACATGCATATATAATTTTGTATAAAAAAGGGACAAATATGAATTTCATTTTATAAATTTGAATAAAGAATGTAAAACTTAAACAAGAATAAATATATATATCATACATGTATAATTTAAAAATGCATGCATAACTTTTATCTCCCAAAATTATCTATGTGGTATCGCTTGAGTAATTCTTGATGACGTGTCATCCTCATTTGGTATGAAATATGTCCTGCACCATTCAAAAACATCACATACATTTTTTTATAAAAATTCCTTATAATTTATTTGATACTTTCGTAGAGCATATTTGATGAAAGCTCCAACACCATTATGTTCACCTTTTCCATATTCACTCTCAAAGAAACTCCAGACATGTGGTATGTTTTCATTATGATGATATCTACATAGTGCATAAAATGGTCAGGATGATTTGAATTCTGCACCACATCCATCTGACCAAACCTAATGTTTATCAATTTGTATGCCTTTCTTTCAAATTTGAAAAAAACTTCTTGAAGCAGTGTTATAAATAATAAATGTCATGCTCTTTATCATCACTTATATAAAAATGATATTCCTTCTTGATGAACTGTGCTTCAAATGTGCTCTGAATTCCATCCAAATATAATTGTGCATGTTGATAACACACATGTACCATAGTAGTAATCTGCTCTGTAAAATAATATTCTGATTGAATTATGTTTTGATGAATGAAGGAAAAGTTTTCTGCAAAATCAACTACTGATAGAATAGTTCCAAGTGGGAAATTGTCTCTCAGTGTTTGGAATTGTTGTTCTTTCCACTTTGCGAAAAAATCATGACGAATGTAGACTTGAATCAATTTTTTAAATTTTTCCATAAATACTCCAACAAATTTATCTCCTCTTCAACATATTCTAACCTTTTGGATTCTTTCCCAAATTTTTTTTCATTCTTTACATATTTGTAACTCATGCAATTTACCATCTTTGTTACATCAATGTTTTTATTTTTCAAAGGAAAAAGAGCCAAATCAACACATGTTTCACATATTCTTTTTATGCAATTTATTTGACCAACTGCATCTTCTCTTTTGTCACATAAAATGGATGAGATGAACTCACTTCATCTAGTAGGACTTGATCATATTCAAAACCATAAGTGTTTTCTACAAGCTTTCAAAAAAATGATAGTGGAGATCAAATTTAATATGATAATGATAACAAGTTTCAAACACTTTGTTTGTCCTCACATAATATGTCTTCAATCTTTCAAACAATGTTTGCCCAATGTTTATATTAGGATTTGAGCTACAAAATGACCCATACATTTCATGTTGTGTTGTGTCCAACCAATGTTTTATATGATGTTCTTATTAATTAGCTACAATTCTATGTCTAATAATATCTCTATTGTTTAATAAAGGATGAGTAAATTATCATTCCAAATTAAGGTGAACAAATTCTTGATTCCCCCATCAATCCTATTAGAATGAGGAGCTATACACATAATTTCCCAATTGCCTTCCAAGGTGCTATCATCCAAAATCATTCTCCTATTAACATATCATGATATTGTTTTCCTACTAAAACCAATCTGAGATGAAAATGAAGATATTTGTCTTTATCAGAGCATAGTGTTACCTACAATGGATGTCAATATAAATTTTCTTGTATTTTCCTTATCTTTAGTTCGAGACCACTTCCCTACCTGATTCAAATCTTTCCTAAGATTTCCAATCATATCAGTTTGCATGTAAAGAACTTTTCTCTACTTTGATGTTGTGTCTATACCCTATAATTTTAATGCCTCTTCCAAATTTTTGATTATAAATACAACTAAAAGCAATTGGGCTTGTTCAAGTGTTTCAAAATGATAAAATTTAGCCAATATTTCTCTTTCTATCATATTCATTGACCTCTTCTTAGCAAGACTTAAGGTTTGAACATTAGCAAGTGATCTCAAATTCTCCACATCCATTGTAAGGAAACGATCTAAGCTTCTATAATTAATATTTCTCTTTACAGTTTGAGATAGATCTATAAGTTCATCCATACTAGTAGGAGCACGTGATCTTCACCCTTCTCCAACATCCATTGCTTGAGCTTCCTTAGCGAGTGATCCTGACCCTTCTTCAATGTGCATTTCTTCAACTTGACTTGACCCTCCTACTTGAGCTTCTCCTTCACCTTGACCATGTTGATTGTGAGCTACATGCACAAAAATGAATCAAATTAGAGAAAAATAAAGCGCATGTCCATAAAATTTAGGCATGTTAAATTAGAGGTCTAGGTCCATACCTTCTTAAGTTTTATAATAATATGCCAATGTAGCTTCATGATTTCTTTGTCTGGTACCATGTGACATTTTTCTTGAAGATATAGTTTTCCTTCTCTTCTTGTTCCCCATATTGAGTTCATTGTCACTTTCAAGCTTTATAATGACTATAATTAATACATATTGATTTTTTTGTCACTTTCAAATTTCACTTTAATTAAACATAGGTTGTTTGGTCATTCAACAACCTGTCTCTTTGAGGCTTCGGGAAAAATAGTAACTTAAAAAAAAATATTATGAAAAATATGCAGGAAAAGAGTATTTGTGTTATCTTTCTATCAAAAAAATAAAAAAATAAATTTTGATATATACTAATCAAGTTAGAGCAATCCAAAAGAACCTAGGTATAAATTATACTTACTCTCAATTTAGAAGTTAATAAACTATGAAATATTGAACCAAAATGAATCAAACCAATTGCATCCATTAGATATCGAAGTTACAATTATAGCCTCAAAATAATTACATGATTATCATTTTTGAAAAAAATGTAATGCTGATCCAAGTGATAGTCACTCCTTAAAAATGTTGCTTTTTTACACAAACCACTTTTCGAAGGAGAAGGAAAAGTGGATTCAAATCAATTTTAATTTTTTTTGAAAAAAATATATTTAGAAATTGGAAAGAAAATTCTAAAAGAATCTAGTTTACATCATCTTCAAATTCTTAATAGTTTTGTGGTAATAGGTGTTCAAAAGTGGAGTTTTTATTCAAAATGCTTATCTCAGTGTAAAAGTTGGCCAAAAAGTAGGACACACTATTGTGGGACCACGCAAAAGAAATAATCTACACTTTCCAATTCTAGATCTTGAATGAATGTATGCTTGATAACCTTTAATGGAGAAGGGAGAGAAGAAGGATAGATGTATGGATCTTCTTGCTTGCTTGTGAATTCCTCTCACTTATCATGTGTCATTTAGTTTTAAAGCTATCCTAAGATTATGTTATCTTTTAGATATTTCAGCATTTGGGTTTCCATAATGTTCTTAGCCTCTATGATTTGTTTATGGTCTTTATGTTTACTCATGTTAAATACCCTCACATGTACTTTATAACTAAAAATTACTTTGAAGCTTGCACTTTACATATTCAAAGTTGTAAAAGTTTAAGTCCAGGATATTTTGATTTGTTAGACCATTGATTCAACCCGCCCCCTTCTCACTGGTATTGTAATCCAACAGTAATGAATGGTTGGGAATAAAACTTAATGAATTTTTTAGTAATAGACCAAGAAAATGAAAGCTAGGGTTTGATATTGTGGAAAGAACAAGATTTAATTGTTTTCACTTATAAAAAGATAAAGTGAGGCTACATTCTTTCTATGATATTAAGTATTTTTATGCATAACCAATTACGATGATCAATGTTCTAACCTTTGTTTAGATGATGTCCTTTTTGTACAAACCCTATTTGAAAAAGTAGATATGTATTGGTAAAATTAAAAATAGCCAAACTAGGTCACAATAAATTTGAATTTGGAAATGAGATGATCAAGGTCACCTTAACATTCTCAATTAAGGATCAAGTTTATAGGGAAAATATTGACAAGAGTGATATTTTAAAAGGCAGTATAATTTTTTTTTATAAAATGCAATAGCATGAATATTTATTATTAATAGGAAATATTTAGCATTTGTACACATATATTATCCATACCATAAGAGATGGTGTAAGATAGATTTTAAAAATACGGTGTATTAATAAATGAACTAAGAGCCATATCCAATAAAAGAAAGATGGAAGGGTGTAAAAGTGTACAAAAACTATTTGTAGTATAATGGATGTAAAACCAAAGAAAAATTAGACATGGTAGTTTGGATAAAGAAGAGAATACACATTTTGATGTGCAAGCTCTAAAGAAGAGGATGAATATGCAACAATAATTATTCATTAATAACCATGTGATGGTATATAAGGCAATGGAAATCAAATAATATGTATTTTCCACCAAATTTTCATTATATTCTTCTCTTATATTGATACTTGAACAAAGATTTGTTGAAGAATGTTTCCTTTCTAGTGAGAAGTCTTATAAATAGGAATGGAGTAGGAGATGATGGCATTAAACTAGTCTAAAACTTGGGATTTATGGTTGATCTTCATGAGGATAGAAATCACATTAACTATAGGTGGGGTTTCAAGGAAATTGTTTTTTTGTACACAAGTCACTTGATCTATACAAGGTGTAGTAGGATGAAAAAGGATATTCTCAAGTTGAAGGAATTTACTTTAGTCTAATATTTTCTCTTGCTTGTAACTTGAGTCATATTAGGATGTTATTTTCTTCACTACGCCACTTGATTCAAAGACTAAGAATATAGATGCTAAGATAAAATTATTGCATCAAGACTTAGAAGAGAAAGCATTAATAAGATATAATAAAGGACCTAATGTGAAAGAGAATTTGTTTTGCAAACTAAAATTTCATTGTATTGATTAAATTAGTTCCCAAGGACATGGGACAAGAAGTTTGACATATGTTCTAGAATCGACTTTTTGAAGAAGTGTTGTTGATCACCTTGAATAGTTAAAATTGATAAATGTTCACATTTTGATATTCTTTGACATGTCGATGATATGTTTATTTCTAGAAATCAAAAGCGTTAATTCAAGAAGTTAAAAGTTATTTTATTTTTATATTGAGTTTGAGATTGAATACTTAGGATTTTCTAGATACATAATTAGTATGGATATATATGTAAGGATAGGAACAATAGGAAAATATGCTAAAATGGATTAATATCCTGAAATGTTTAAAAAGGTTTGGAATGCAATACAATAAACTCATAAGCATACATTTGTACCAATTAGCATAAAACTAAGCCCAAAATAATATCCCAAGCCTTTGCCTCAATTTTGAAAAATGTGAGTGTTCATTATGTGATTGTGGTAGGAAGTCTCATGTATGTGATGGATTGTACCATATCAAATATTGACCAGGTAGTGGGAGTTTTATGGAAGTTCATGGTAAATCTAGGTAAACAAGATTAGACACATGTGAAGGCAATATTCATGAACTTGAAAGGAACTCTATATTAATTCTTAACCTATCATGTTACTCATTATGTGAGTATAGTGTTGATTGTGTGTGTGTGTGTGTGTGTGTGTGTGTATTGAAATAGTGATCTTGATATATAAATGTCATGACAAAATTATTTTTTAATTTCTTTTTTTAATTGATAAGTTCGATGAATAAAAAGATAGTCAATAGTTTTCTTGTACATCAATGGAGTAGAACATATGGTTATAATCCATTCTTGCAAAAAAAAAAATTCATTGAATAGGTTAAGTTATTATATTGGCTATAAGAGTCAACTTATGGTAAATGTGATGTGTACTAGGTAATTATTATGAGTAAGAGCCATGTGTGTCAAGCCTAAGCATTACCTAACCTTGACCCTCACAATAACCTTAATAATTAAATTGTGTAGTTCTCATTGAATCTTTATGAAATCCTAATTAAATGCAAACCCCAACCCTAACTTTAATTTTCATCTTATAATCCTAACCTTACTATTAACCCTAATTAAATACTAGTCATGAATTTAATTTAATGAAACCTTAATCCATACTCTAATTGAACCATAATCATAGAGCGGCCTTGATTTGTAATATTAACCCTAAACCCAATCCCAAATTTTATTCTAGAATGTTAACCTTAATTCTATCTTAACTATAACCTTAAACCTAAGTTCATTATTTTATTCTAGAATGTTAACCTTAATCCTAGATTAACTATAACCTTAAACCTAGCTTAAATGAACCATAATTATAGCTAACCCTATCTTAATTAAACCATATTTAAATCCAGGATTTACACAAATTAAACCCTATCCCTTGTAACAGGAAAGAGTACTTGAAAGGTACTTCAATAACTTCCCAAGCCTAAAAAACTGAGAACACCAGATATTGAAGTCAACACAACAACTCATCTTGCTGCGTATTTCCATAATTTATTGAAGAGGCAATAACGATGGGTGTTGTAGCTGGATTGATTCTGTCTCGTAACCTACAAACTATTTTGAATGGTGAATTTCCGACTCCTCAAAAAGTAAAATCAACCGTAAACTTTTGTGCGGTACTTTAACTCTTTGGAAATGAGCCCGTCATCAATCTCGGCGCACCAGTCTTAAATAGAAAATTTAAAAAGCAGAGGAGATTTCGCGGCCAAAAACTTCTTGAAACGTTGCCATGGACAACTACGAAGAAATATAATGGGTGTCCGTATTGGAAAGGCAAATTTGATTACAGTCGTCGAAAAACTCTGTTACCTACTGAATCCTCAATGTTGTGTGTTGTCACCCAAATTGCAACTTAACCTAACTGACTTTTTGCCTGGACAAAACTCATTTTCGCTTAGTAGAATCCGCGCATGGGATTGGAAATCGCCACGGCCCACTTTAATTCCCATGTGTTAGAAATCTGTGTATTGGATCTCCAAAAGAAAGAAATGCGTGAGTGTTTTGTTTGTCTGAACTTCCAGCTGCAATAATAGGTCTGCTGTAGCGTGTTTTTTTAAGTTGTGTTTTTTCTAACAGACATATTTTTTGAATATACTTTTTTTTTAGTAAATATGTTTTTTTTTTTTGTCAAGTGTGTTTTTTAAACATGAAAGAATAAATGAAGAGATTATCATAACATTCAAGAAAGTCAATTTTTAAGATATTGTGAATACTGTACTTTGTTATATTATTAATAGTAAAGGCTTCTATTCATCAAAAAAAAAATTTAAGACATTTAGATATAATTTTTAAGACATCTCAAATCATATTCATTGATCATAAAGAATGATCATTTTCTTCTTTTTGATGATAGATCACAAACTCTGATCCAAAACTTTAATTGAAATCATAAATTGTGAGACAACCATTTTTTGAACAACTATTATTAACAATGTTTAAATCATAATTAATAGTACTTGTAGATTACTTCCTTCTTCTTAATGATAGATCACAATATGATTTGAAACATAAATTTGAAAATATAGAAAAGCAAACTTAAAATGTGCACATCTAATATTAACAACTATAAAAACAGCTAAATAATTTATTGTTAATCTCAACTATTAGAAGCCTCCCACTCTTTTCCACAAAATCCACCATTGTATTTAGTGTCATAACAATTCCTTACATTTCCTTAAATGTTTTGTAGGGCCTCTACTTGCACTATTGGTTCTTATTATTGATTAGAAAACCAAAACATAAATTTATTTATGTCTATTTCTTATACACTTGGTTTTGTCTTTACCATATATAGTATTTTCTAAATTATTATAGACTTATTTAATATAACCATATATAAAATTTTACATACAATATTATTTTTTCGAGCAAGAATGTATTTATTCAATGATTGTTTAAATTCTTTAAATGTGGAATAGATCTTATAGAGCTTGTATGTTTAATTTTTCTTTCAAGACTTTCAAGTTTTATGGAATCAACAACTAGTTATCTTAAAAAATTATGTTGTCTTCAAAAAAATTTGTAAGGGATTTTATTCATTCATAATATATGGAGTTGAGAGTTTGTTAGTGTATATTAGTTTATAATTTATGTTGTATTCAATAGATGTGTATACGATCAATGTGCATATTTTTTAATTGACATTTAGTTGTGTGACAAAAAATATTGATTTTAAAAATACATAATTGAACACATTCAAATGATCTATACATGCAACAGCCAAACATATTTTCTATCATATCATGGTGTGTTCAACATCTAAGGAAATTGGGATCAACTATGCAAACATTCTAAAATTTGAATCTCTATCTATTTTGTGTAAGTGAATGAATGAATGAGTTGTAATAATGTCAACAAGACCATCAATCTATAAAACAAAGAGTATCATTGTTAGCAATTCAAGTTCCTTTCAATGTTTCTTCTTAAGTTGTTGGTCTTGATGAAAAATATCATGATTTTTTGAAGCCTTGCCTCCTTAAATAGCTAATTTAGACTACTCACCTTCAAATTATTTTCATATTTTGTATGAATATCCTTATATGATACACATTCAAATATAAAATGTCATTCTATTACTACCACCCCTTTATTGGCAAAAAGGTAAGTTCTTTCATCCAAATCTTGTTTAGAGACTGCACATCTACTTGTCTCACATTTAAGATGATGAGAACTAGTTCTCAACTATGTAACTAGACGTCTAGCCTTTCCCTTAATTGTCATCCTTAGGTATTATTTTTCATCATTTTCCTTCAAGGGGTTGAAGTATCTATTATAGTTTCCTGTTTTACCAACCTATTTTGTCGACATGGTAATTCTCTAAATTTTTCAAACACAAACATTTTCATCTCTTCATTATTTTCTTGCAAATTGATTAGAAAACCAAAACATAAATTTATTTATGTATATTTCTTATACACTTGGTTTTGTCTTTACCATATATAGTATTTTCTAAATTATTATAGACTTATTTAATATAATCATATATAAAATTTTATATACAATATTATTTTTTCGAGCAAGAATATATTTATTCAATGATTGTTTAAATTCTTTAAATGTGGAATAGATCTTATAGAGCTGGTATGTTTAATTTTTCTTTCAAGACTTTCAAGTTTTATGGAATCAACAACTAGTTATCTTAAAAAATTATGTTGTCTTCAAAAAAATTTGTAAGGGATTTTATTCATTCATAATATATGGAGTTGAGAGTGGGCTAGTATATATATTAGTTTATAATTTATATTGTATTCAATACATGTGTATATGATCAATGTGCATATTTTTGAATTGACATTTAGTTGTGTGATCAAAAATATCAATTTTAAAAATACATAATTGAACAAATTCAAATGATCTATACATGCAACCCCAAAACACATTTTCTATCATATCATGGTGTGTTCAACATCTAAGGAAATCAGTATCAACTATGCAAATATTCTAAAATTTGAATCTCTATCTATTTTGTGTAAGTGAATGAATAAATGAGTTGTAATAATGTCAATGAGACCATCAATCTATAGAACAAAGAGTATCATTGTTAACAATTCAAGTTCTTTCAATGTTGCTTCTTAAGTTGTTGGTCTTGATGAAGAATATCATGATTTTTTGAAGCCTTGCCTCCTTAAATAGCTAATTTAGACTACTCACCTTCAAATTATTTTCATATTTTGTATTTATATCCTTATATGCTACATATTCAAATATAAAATGTCATTCTATTACTTCCACCCCTTTATTGGCAAAAAGGTAAGTTCTTTCATCCAAACCTTCTTTAGAGACTGCACATCTACTTGTCTCACATTTAAGATGATGAGAACTAGTTCTCAACTATGTAACTAGACGTCTAGCCTTTCCCTTAATTGTCATCCTTAGGTATTATTTTTCATCATTTTCCCTCAAGGGGTTGAAGTATCTAATATAGTTTCCTGTTTTACCAACCTATTTTGTCGACATGGTGATTCTCTAAATTTTTCAAACACAAACATTTTCATCTCTTCATTATTTTTTAGAAAATCTTGCAAATTGATATCCCACTTTCTTGTAAACTTGTTCTACTTCATCCAAGTCTTATTCCTTCATTTTAATTCCTCCTCAAAAATAGTTTTGGGTCAACGTGGGATGAGAAAAAAGGCACTAAGTAAATAGATTTGTTAGAAGAAAAAAGAAATAAATATCTATTGGCATCACATCAAACATTCTATTTATACCTTATGTCTACACCCTTGACATATTAGAAGGGGTAGAGAACCCATGTAAACTATTTTATAGAACTCTACATTGCACAACTTCTACTACACTCCATGAGCCAAACATGCTAGGGATGTTGCTCAATAAATTAAAAAATATTATTAAACTATTTTATGAATAGCAAGCTCTGTAAAGTTGTAGATGGTATTAATTCCAGACTTATAAATTGACACATTCTCTTCCATTTTGAAACTACAAGTCTTAGTTATATTTTGTAGAGTTCAATAATAGGCCACCACATTTTTGCTTAGTTAACTTCTAGACAACTTTTCTTCTCTAATCTTTAGAGTTCATATTAAGAAGAATAAAATATGCTTTCTCATTGGAGAAGAAAAAATGTTTTAATGGTCCACTAAACTCTATCCCACCTCTATAGTTCCATGGAAGGAAATAACAAGGTAAACACATCCTACTTAGCAACCCCTCTCACAATAGATCCATCCTACCTCCCTTGCAAATAACCCTAGTGAATCATGTCTCATTCTCTATGTCCTAGAAAAAATTCATACTTGTTGTAATTGAAAGAGAATATCATGAGAAGCTTATTTGGTTTGGGATTGGGTCATCTAGGACAATTCCTTCCAATCTTAAAACTTTAATTTCTATTTTCTTTTTGTGCAAGAAAATCATTCCTATGTGGATGTGCCATGCAATTTGTGAATAAATGAGGGATTAGTTACCATTTTTGAGGAAATATTTTAGTCAACAAAGAAAAATAAATAAATAAGGTCTCTCCAAAAGTGGTAAAAATTATTACGTTATATATCCTTCATTCTTACACATAGGGTAGATTAAAAATTTAGTGACTTTGGTGAGTTTATCTATATCACATGTTGTCATGGGTGGTATACTTAATTTTTTGGTTATTATGAATGAAAAATGTAGTTCCCCCCTTCCCTTTATTACTTATTATAATAAAAAGGAAGCCAACAAAAATATAAATTGGATGTGAAGTAGTTGTTTATGGTAGGTAAGATTGCATGCCATGTAGCTAGCCATGCATCAGTAAGCTTCATATAAGGTACAATTTTAAATAAAATAAAAGATCCCTTGAATAATTATTGATGTAAATAATTTGTGTGAATGATAGATGGCTACTTAATAACTAGGGAACTCATAAAGTAAGAGGAAATTAA
The DNA here is from genome assembly GCA_018584345.1 of Thuja plicata. Lineage (NCBI taxonomy): Eukaryota > Viridiplantae > Streptophyta > Pinopsida > Cupressales > Cupressaceae > Thuja > Thuja plicata. Next base: position 3,940,655 of record MU227968.1, on the reverse strand, counting down.
TGATCATAATAAAATGCTAAAAGATAATGGAAGATATCCAACCTATAAGCTTCATTATTAGTATGCATATGTTCCTATCTAAGATTTCTTTTTATTTATTGTAAGGAAACTTGCAAGTACATATAATGACAATTTCTAGATTACCCAATTTAGAAATGAAAGCAAATATACACTTAGAATCCATACACAAAGAATAGAAAACATACACATAAAAATATGACACAAGATATACCCTACAAAATTCCTCAAAAGGGAAAACAAATCAGCCTCCAAAACCATCTATTACCCATTTTTATTCAGAGATGAAACATTACAATACATCCATGAAAGCCTTTGAAACCCTGGTCATCAATAAGCACTCTATGTGAACAAGTGTGTAATCACACATCTCATGCCATGCTTTCAACATTCAAAAATTCTAACCTAAATAACTTCAAATAAATGCCCTTGTGGTTTGTTTTAATTAGAATGTTCAATCTCTCATAAAAACACCAAGTGGCATTACATAAACCTGTTAGGATTAAGTAATATTGAGAGGGGGGATAATCAGTAATACAACACTTTAAATTAAACTTAAACCAATTCCAAATAAAACATAAGATTTCTGAAATTAAAAGTACATAAGAAAATAACACACAACTCATTGCACCATTATTTGATGTCGAGGAAACCTTGGCCAAGGGAAAACCCCAGTGGGGATGGTACCCACAAGTATGCACTAAGTATAATGTCCATGTTAGGAGACCTAGCCCTATTAGGAGCAGAGTATTACATAGTACATTTCCCTGTTAAAGGAATATAAACCCTGTTAAAGGTATACAACACCCTGTTAGGGGTACACTGAGCTTACAACTCTTACAACTAATACTTCTGTTACAAAATGTTCTCAGTAATGAAAAAAACAAGCATCTGCAATGATTAGACAGTTCCAGTTTTAGTTCTCAACAATATCTATCAACCTCATATCTCGCATCTGCCATCAATACTCTCTAACATCTCTTTCTCATCATTGCTTTACAAAATGTTCTTCATATATGTTTGTGTGTGTGTGTGTTACATCATTTAGTCGGCTCTCAGATACAATACAAATCAGAATAAATACTTATACAAAAAGTAGATAGGTATTGCTAAAATTAATAATAGCCAAACTAGGTCACAATAAATTTGAATTTGGAAATGAGATGATCAAGGTCACCTTAGCATTCTCAATTAAGGATCAAGTTTATAGGGAAAATATTGACATGCGTGATATTTTAAAAGACAGTCTTTTTTTTATAAAAGGCAATAACATGAAAAATTATTATTATTAGGAAATATTTAGCATTTATACATATACATTATCCATACGAGAAGAGATGGTGTAAGATAGATTTTAAAAATAAGGTGTATTAATAAATGAACTAAGAGTCATATCCAATTAAAAAAAAATTGGAAGGGAATGAGATGTATAAGTGTACAAAGAATATTTATAGTATTATGGATGTAAAACCAAATAAAAATTGGACATGGTATTATGGATAAAGAAGAGACTACATATTTGGATGTGAATTCTCTAAAGAAGAGGATGAATAGAGAACAAGAATTCTTCATTAATAACCATGTGATGGTATATAAGGCAATGGGAATCAAATAATATGTATTTTCCACCAAATTTTCATTATATTCTTCTCTTATATTGATACTCGAACAAAGATTTGTGGAAGAATGTTTTCTTTCTAGTGAGAATTCTTATAAATAGGAATGGAGTAGGAGATGATGACATTAAACTAGTCCAAAACTTCGGATATATGGTTGATCTTCATGAGAATCAAAATCCCATTGGCTATAGGTGGGGTTTCAAGGGAAAAAAATTTAATGTACACATGTCTCTTGATCTATACAAGGTGTAGTAGGTTGAAAAATGATATTCTCAAGTTGAAGGAATTTAATTTAGTCTACTATTTTCTCTTTCTTGTAAGTTGATTCATATTAGGATGTTATTTTCTTCACTACGCACTTGATTCAAAACCTAAGAATACCGATGCTAAGATAAAAACACCAAGTGGCATTACATAAACCTGTTAGGATTAAGTAATACTAAGAGGGGGGAGGATCAGTAATACAACACTTTAAATTAAACTTAAACCAATTCCAAATAAACCATAAGATTTCTAAAATGAAAAGAACATAAGCAAATAACACACAACTCATTACACCATTATTTGATGTTGAGGAAACCCTGGTCAAGGGAGAACCTTGGTGGCGATGGTACCCATAAGCATGCACTAAAGTATAATGTCCATGTTAGGACACCTAGCCCTATTAGGAGCTGAGTATTACATAGTACATTTCCTTGTTAAAGGAATATAAACCCTGTTAAAGGTATACAACACCCTATTAGGGGTACATTGAGCTTACAGCTCCTACAACCAATACTTATATTAAAAGGTTTTCTCAGTAATGAACAAAAACAAGCATCTGCAATGATTAGATAGTTCCAGTTGTAGCTCTCAACAATATCTATCAACCTCACATCTCGCATCTGCCATCAATACTCTCTAACACCTCTTTCCCATCTTTTCTTTACAAAATGTTCTTCATGTGTGTGTGTGTGTGTGTGTGTGTGTGTGTGTTACATCATTTAGTTGACTCTCAGATAAAATACAAATCAAAATAAATACTTATAAAAAAAGTAGATAGGTCTTGCTAAAATTAATAATATCCAAACTAGGTCACAATAAATTTGAATTTGGAAATGAGATGATCAAGATCACCTTAGTATTCTTAATTAAGGATCAAGTTTAGAGGGAAAATATTGACATGAGTGATATTTTAAAAGGTAGTCTTTTTTTATAAAAGGTAATAACATGAAAATTTATTATTAATAGGAAATATTTAGCATTTATACATATACATTATCCATACTAGAATAGATGGTGTAAGATAGATTTTAAAAATAAGGTGTATTAATAAACAAACTAAGACTCATATCCAATAAAAAAAATTGGAAGGGAATGAGATGTAGAAGTGTACAAAGAATATTTGTAGTATAATGGATGTAAAACCAAATAAAAATTAGACATGGTATTATGGATAAAGAAGAGACTACATATTTTGATTCAAAAACTAATAATACTAATGCTAAGATAAAAACACCAAGTGGCATTACATAAACCTATTAGGATTAAGTAATATTGAGAGGGGGGAGAATCGGTAATACACCACTTTAAATTAAACTTAAACCAATTCCAAATAAATGATAAGATTTTTGAAATGAAAAGAACATAAGAAAATAACACACAACTCATTACACCATTATTTGATGTCGAGGAAACCCTGGCCAAGGGAAAACCCCAATGGGGATGGTTCCCACAAGCATGCACTATAGTATAATATCCCTGTTAGGAGACCTAGCCCTATTAAGAGCTGAGTATTACATAGTACATTTCCTTGTTAAAGGAATATAAACCCTATTAAAGGTATACAACACCCTGTTAGGGGTACACTGAGCTTACAGCTCTTACAACCAATACTTGTGTTACAAAGTGTTCTCAGTAATGAAAAAAAACAAGTATCTGCAATGATTAGATAGTTCCATTTGTAGTTCTCAACAATATCTATCAACCTCATATCTTGCATCTTCCATCAATACTCTCTAACATCTATTTCCCATCTTTACTTTAAAAAATGTTCATATATTTGTGTGTGTGTGTGTGTGTTACATTATTTAGTCATCTCTCAGATACAATGCAAATCATAATAAATACTTATAGAAAAGTAGATAGGTATTGCTAAAATTAATAATAACCTAACTAGGTCACAATAAATTTGAATTTGGAAATGAGATGATCAAGGTCACCTTAGCATTCTCAATTAAGGATCAAGTTTAGAGGGAAAATATTGACATGAGTGATATTTTAAAAGGCAGTCTTTTTTTATAAACCTAGCCCTAGCCCGATTAGGAGCTGAGTATTACATAGTACATTTCCTTATTAAAGGAATATAAACCCTGTTAAAGGTATACAACACCCTTTTAGGGGTACATTAAGCTTACAACTCTTACAACCAATACTTTTGTTACAAAGTGTTCTCAGTAATGAACAAAAACAAGCATCTGCAATGATTAGATAGTTCCAATTGTAGTTCTCAACAATATCTGTCAACCTCATATCTCGCATTTTCCATCAATACTCTCTAACATCTATTTCCCATCTTTGCTTTACAAAATGTTCTTTATATATATATGTGTGTGTGTGTGTGTGTGTGTGTGTGTGTGTGTGTGTGTGAGAGAGAGAGAGAGAGAGAGAGAGAGAGAGAGAGAGAGTGTCGGCTCTCAGATACAATACAAATCAGAATAAATACTTATAGAAAAAGTAAATACAATGTCAACGATCTTGTACAACCATAGTATAGGTAATTCACAATAATAATCCAACTTAGCATGTTTGTATTATATCTCATACTCTCTCAATCATCACGACTGTTCAACTGCTCTGTTTCACTGTCTTCGCATGTCTTTAAAACACTCTAACTCTCTGCGATCATCACAAAAATACAAGTGACCTTAAATGAAGGTCATACATATCCCAAAGTGTCATACTCTAAGCTCGCAAGTCATCAACTATCATATATGATCTTTTCTATCCAAAACAATACTATTATACTTTGTACTTCTATTTTTATACTTAGTCAATTTCAAGACTGTCTCTCCAAAACTATACTCAACTCCAAGCGATCATTATATCAGATGTGTTGCCATAATTGACAACCCTCAAGTGTCATATAAAACTCCAAAAACATCACTTGCCAACAATCTCTCCCTTTGGCATTGCTGGCAACACTTAGTAAAAAATGACTAAGTCTCTCAACTAACTATTATCTTTTTCTCTTCTTTTCTCATCTTTCTTCTCTTCTCCTTTGACAAAAATGGCAAAGGTGTATCAAAAATTTACAAAAATGTAGAATTTAGTGCTTGCTCACTAGTTTAAGAATATATTGAAAGGAATCTTCCAAGATCTTCACTTCTGCATTCCATGACTCTATCAATAATTGACTAACATGTATTAGTCCATTCAATGCATAGGATGAATTCTCTGCTACTTTTAACTATGCGGGCATAGAATTTGTCAATGAACCTGCAATCTTCTCCATACCAAATAGATGAACTTTAAGAATTGATAGATTGGGAGTGATAGACTCTTCAGCAAACCAAATCTTGTCATTACTCTCCCTTTTTCTATATCCAATAAATTCAACTTATCAAAAATCTTTGATACCTCTCTGTCCATCTCCAATATAGATTGTGAGAAGGTGTCACAATTTTCCATCATGCTATCTATAGTAGCCCTGCCCTTCACAATAATGTCTTCAATATTCTAAATGTGTCTAATAAAATTCATACAATAGTTGTCTAATTAGTATGGATATATATATGTAAGGATAAGAACACTAGGAAAATATGCTAAAATGGATGAATATCCTAAGAAATTTAAAGAGGTTTGGAATGCAATACAATAAACTCATAAGCATACACTTGTACCAATTAGCATATAGCTAAGTCCAAAATAATGTCCCAAGCCTTTTCCTCAATTTTAAAAAATGTGAGTGTTTATTATGTGATTGTGGTAGGAAGTCTCATGTATGTGATGGATTGTCAAATATTGACTAGGTAGTGGGAGTTTCATGTGAAGATAGTATTGATGTACTTGAAATGAAGTCTATATTAATTCCTAACTTATCCTATCCCAACACACACACACACACACACACACACACACACACACACACACACACACACACACACAATATTGATGTACTTGAAATGAAGTCTATATTAATTCCTAACTTATCATGTTACTAATTATGTTAGTAAAATGTTGTGTGTGTGTGTGTGTGTGTGTGTGTGTGTGTGTGTTGGGATAGTGATCTTGATATATAAATGTCATCGCAAAATTACTTTTTAATTACTTTTTTATTGATAAGTTGGATTAGTAAGTGTTGGAAATAATGGGAAGTATGTACTAAGAGGGGAGGGGTGAATTGATTCATTACCTCTTAAACTTTTATTTAATTAACCATTAACCTTTGTAATCAAATATTTGCATTACCGATCCTATCTCTTGTTCTTTCTTTATGCATGTAATATCAATTCATTACCTTAATTGTTTGTAGACATTCATAGAAACATTCATGAAAGTAAATGACACATATGTTCACAAGATATGGTAACGCGGAAAACCCCTGTTAGAAGGTAAAAAATGCAGTGGGGATGACACCCACAAAAAATTCACTATTTGCAGATTGGAAGGGGCCTGTTAAGGCTTACAATTTGATCACTTCTGATGATCTACCCTATTAGGAGTGTTATGTGGAGACTGGTTAAGGTCTACTCTATTAAGAGCTTTAGAAACACTTTTTAGTGTGCACTCAGTTAAGAGATTTACAAAGGATTTTTAAATCCACCTTTCTTGAAAGGATTTCTTCTATTTTCTACACTTGTTAGAATGTAGACAAAAATATTCATTGACCTGAGTGTATGCGATCTAGTATTGCTGAGTACATATCCATTAAAGTCACATGTACAAAGTATCACTTAATGTGATTGATTAATACCTTTGTTGCTTGGTAGGCTTGATTCTTGGTTCTTGATAACCAAATTCATCTTTTGTTGTTCTACTTCTTGAAACTCTCAGTCTGATCCATAGATGTGCTCCTTGGCTACAATCATCCTCACATCCATCTCAAATGAATGATTACACATCTATTTATTGAATAGATTTAACCTAATAAAGTTTCACGTATTATGTAAACTTAACTCTATGATCAAAGGTTTACAACTTGACCTTGATCCCTAGTTTGCATGTTTCCAATCAATTAGACTGATTAAAACAATTACAATTATATTGATTGTCCCTCAAGAAATGGTTTTAAAACAAATCTAAACTCTAAATATAAAGTATAACTGTTTTACCTGACGTGGGAGTTAGATCCACATTTCTTGGGATATAACTGACTTTCGATGTCTAATGCTTGGGTTTCTCTGAAAGTCTTTTAGTGTTCCTTCTATGAACTGTCTGTCGGGTTCTACTATCGGTTTACTCCTGTCGGGTTCCACTTAACCAATTTCGGGTTGCACATGCAAATTGTGTCTTCAGTTTACACTGTATTCTATTCTGTCGGGGTTCACTGCACTTAGCACTTTTGGTGACCTCTGTTGTCAGTTGTGTCAAGTAGTGTTGAAACTTGTCTTTCGATGCAGTCATTAACGATGGTTTCCCTTTGCATACTAATGGAAAAATATATGTCATCAGTAAGAGATATTCAATAGTTTTCTTGTACATCAATGGAGTAGAATATATCGTTATAATCCATTCTTGCAAGAAAATAATTTGGTCGAAAAGGTTAAGTTATTATATTGGCTATAAGAGTCAACTTATGGTAAATGTGATGATTACTGGGTAATTATTATGAGTAAGAGCCATGTGTGTCATGCCTAAGCATTACCTTGACTTCACCTTAACCTTGACCCTCACAATAACCTTAATAATTAAATTGTGTAGCTCTGATTGAATCTTTATGAAACCCTAATTAAATGCAAACCCCAACCGTGACTTCAATTTTCATCCTATAATCCTAACCTTACTAATAACCCTAATTAAATACCATTTATAAATTTAATTTAGTGAAACCTTAACCCATACTCTAATTGAACCATAATCATAACCTAACCTTGATTTGTATTCTCAACCTTAAACCCAATCACCAGTTTTACTCTAGAAAGCTAGCCTTAATCTTAAATATAACCTTAAACCTAGCTTAAATGAACCATAATTATAGCTAACCCTATCTTAATTCAACCATATTTAAATCCTAACCCTATACAAATTAAACCCTAACCCTTATACCAGGAAAGAGTACTTGAAAGGTTCTTCAAACACTTCCCAAGCTTAAAAAACAGAGAACACCAGATATTGAAGTCAACAGAACAACTCATCTTGTTGTGTATTTCCATCATTTATTGAAGAGGCAATACCGATGGGTGTTGTAGGTGGATCAATTCTGTCTCGTAACCTACAAACTATTTTGAATGGAATTTTCCGACTCCTCAAAAACTAAAATCAACAGTAAACTTTTGTACGGTACTTTAACTCTTTGGAAATGAGACTGTCATCAATTTCGACGCATCAGTCTTAAATAGAAAATTTAATAAGCAGAGGAGATTTCACGGCCAAAAACTTCTTAACACATTGCCATGGACAAATATGAAGAAATTTAATGGGTGTCCGTATTGGAAAGGCAAATTTGATTACAGTCGTCGAAAAACTTTGTTTCCTAGTGAATCCTCAGTGTTGTGTCTTGTCACCCAAATGGCAACTTTAACCTAGCTATGTATAGAAATAGGGAGTTCTGAATGTTCCCACCCGTCCCACCCGTCCCATGTGGCGAACTTTATGATTTATTAATAATAGTATGAGTTTAAGCAAAATTCTAGGCTGCTCTATTTGTATCATGGTAGATTAATTATACTCGTTTACTCGTTTTCTTCTGTTAACGAGTCTGCAGAGAATTTCACAAATTTGCCAGGCTGTTTGGATTAAATGATGTCATACTATGTTCCATGCGCAAGCTTCTTCTTCTTCCGAATAGCTGCTCTCTGTATATGTCGTGGTTGAAATTTTTATTTCAAGCAAGTGCAAATAAGTAGAATCGCTCGTATCGTGTCTGCGGCGACTGAATGTGCCCCGTTAGAAGTTCTTCAATTTACCGTGCAAGATTTATTTTGTGAACAGATTTTTATTTATTTATTTTTGTTGACTCTGGTCTATAGAATGTTATAAGAATTTTGTAAAATAATATACTTATGCGGTAAAAGTCTGATATCTTCATATTTATTTTACACGAGTTTAGTTGTTGTGGTTTTTTTTGGTGTGTGTTGGTGTGGGGTGGTGGGTGGTGGTCTGAACTTCTATCTGTAATAATAAGTTGCTTTAGCATGTTTTTAAGTTGTGTTTTTTGTAACAAACATATTTTCTATCATATCATGGTGTGTTTGACATCTAAGGAAATCGGGATCAATTATGCAAATATTCTAAAATTTGAATCTCTATCTATTTTGTGTAAGTGAATGAATGAATGAATGAATGAATTGTAATAATGTCAACGAGACCATTAATCTATAGAACAAAGAGTATCATTGTTAGCAATTTCAAGTTCCTTTCAATGTTGCTTCTTAAGTTGTTGGTCTTGATAAAACATCTCATGATTTTTTGAAGCCTTGCCTCCTTAAATAGCTAATTTAGACTGCTCACCTTCAAATTATTTTCATATTTTTTATGAATGTCCTTATATGCTACACATTCAAATATGAAATGTCATTCTATTACTACCACCCCTTTATTGCAAAAAAGACAAGTTCTTTCATCCAAATCTTCTTTAGAGACTTCCTATCTACTTGTTTCACATTTAAGATGATGAGAACTAGTTGACAACTACACAAATAGAAGTCTAGCATTTCCCTTAATTGTCATCCTTGGGTAGTATTTTTGATCATTTTACCTCAAGGGGTTGAAGTTTCTAATATAGTGCCTTTTTTTTACCAACCTATTTTGTCCACATGGTAGTTCTCTAAATTTTTCAAATACAAACATTTTAATCTCTTCATTATTTTTTAGACAATCTTGAAAATTGATATCTCACTTTCTTGTAAACTTGTTCTACTTTATCCAAGTCTTCTTTCTTTATTTTAATTCCTCCTCAACTATAGTTTTGGGCCAAAGCGGGATGAGAGAAAAGGCACTAAGTAAATAAAATGTTAGAAGAACAAAGAAATAAATATCTATTGGCATCACGTAAAACATTGTGTTTATACCTAATGTCTACATCATTGGCATATTAGAAGGGGTAGAGAAGCCACATAAACTATTTTATAGGATTCCACATTTCACAACTTCTACTGCACTCCATGAGGCAAAAATGCTAGGGATGTTTCTCAAAATATTAAAAAATATTATAATTTAACTATTTTATGAATAGCAATCTCTGTAAGTTTTAGATGGTATTAATTGCAGACTTATAAATTGATACATTCTCTTACATTTTGAAACTACAAGTCTTTGTTATATTCTGTAGAGTTCAATAATAGGACACCAAATTTTTGCTTAGTTAACTAATGACATTAATTTTCCATTAGTACGAAAACAACACTTTCGGTAAGTATACACCGAAAGATAGGACAAGAGCAAACCGGAGATCAGATAGAAAGAGATCACCGAAGATGACTAAGTGCAAAGACAACCGATGACACAACTTAGTGTATAAACTAAAAATGCAAAGAAAGAAAGATAAAGAGGAACCTGATATGCAAGATAAAGTGCAAACTAATGAGACAGTTAAAGTGCAACCAACAAAAAAAACCAAAGGACAGTCAAGCATAACCGACTGTCAAGAACCGGGAGTCAGTTCCAGCCCGCAAAAAGTAGATCTGACTTCCATGTCAGATAAAGAAAGCTTATTCTATTTACAGGATCTTAATTTGTTTTTAAATCAATTTGTTTAGGGACAAGAAACATGAATGTAAGTGCTTTAATCAGTCTAACTTATTTAAAACACATAGACTAGGAGATCTAGGTACAAGTTGTAAACCTGATCTTAGAGTTAACATTGTTTTTCTTGACACTTGATGATGTCAATCGATCTTATAAATGGATGATGCAATCATTCATTAAAAGGATGTGAATATAGAAGAGAAGATGAATGAAGCCAATGAGCACATCTATGGATCAGATTGAGAGTTTCAAGAACAAGAACAACAAAAGGTGAATTTGGTTATCAAAACAAAGAATAGAGGCTACCAAGAATCAGAGGTATTATTAAATCACAATTAGGTGATAATATTTTTGATGTAAACTTAATTGGATCTATATCAGCAATAGGAGATTGCATTTACTAGGTCAATTTGTAATTTTCTATCATTCTAACAAGTGGAGCAAAGTGTAAAAATCCTTTCAAGGAAGGTGGATTTAACAGTCCAACTACAAATATCTTAACCAAGTGCAAACTCAATACTATTGCTAAAGATCCTAACATAGTAGACTTTAACAGGTCTTCACTGATACTCTTAACAGGGTAGATCATCAGAAGTGATCAAATTGTAAGCCTTAACTGACCCCTTCCAATCTGTAGATAGTGAAGATTTTGTGGGTGTCATCCCCACCGTAGTTTTAACTTCATCACAGGAGTTTTCTACAATATCATATCTTGTGTTATGTGTCAATTACTTTCATGAATGTTTCTATGAATGTTCACATGTACGTTAATGTTATGAATTAATATAACTCACATCAAGATAGTATAAATCAAATTGAATGGATATACAATTGATTACAAAGGTTAATTGATTAAAGGATACAAAATTTTTAGAGGTACTGATTCACCCCTCGCCTCTTAGTACACACTTCCCATTAATCCAAACAATTGGTATCAGAGTTGAGTCTCTTCTTTGGAAAATCTTAAAGGCTTAAGAGAAAATATCATACAATGGAGAATTACAGACTAGATAAAAATATTGAGAATAAGAAGCTAGAAATTCAGATGTTCAATGAACAATATAAAGAAGCTAGAATAAACATGAGACAGCTGCTAGAAGAAAGAAAGATTATGGCATCTCACTCTAATGAGATAGATTACCATGAGGAAGAGATACCAAATTTCCTTGAGTGTTCAGGATCAACTACAAGCAAAGCATCAGATACATCAAAAGAAAACATCACAAGCCTAACTGAAATCAATCAACATCTGGCTAGACAAATTAAATTTCTACAAATTAGTCAAGAGACATAGATGGAAAGGATGATTGATGTCATGAACAATGCTAGACAGGTTGAGAAAGAAAGAACACTGGATATTGACGATAGAAGAAAGATTATAGAAAAGCTACAAGAGAAAGAATCTGAGATACAAAGATTGACAGAACATCACCATGAAGTTACAAATTAGATTATTCTTGTGAGTCAAGAGGAAAATAGAATGAATGTTGAACTCATTGAAAGAATAGAAGCTATCAATGAGCTAAGGGATGAGAATGAAAAGTTGAAACATGAAATAGGAATTTAGCAGCAGCATAATGAGATTATCAAGAAAGCTGAAGAAAGAAATAAAAGAATGGATGATTTTCTTGAAGGACAATGAAGAGTCAAAACCAACAATACTCTAGGCTTTACCGAGAATGGAGAACCATCAAATCAAATTGATCCAAAGAATGTCTATGAAAATCCAAGACCAAGAAAGCTTACATGCAATCACTGTTGAAAGCAAGGCCATACATCAAATGTATCCAGAGGCAAAATGAAAGGTATTCCTAAATCCACATCTTTAATCATAGGATTTTGTTATAAGTGTAACAAGAAAGGACATAAATCATATGAATGTAAGTCTGAGATGAAACAACCAAAGAAGGAAACCTATATGGACAAATATTATCCTACTTGAAAAATGAATGGGCACACAACTCTTGAATGCTAGAAAATGAAAAGGAAAACATGGAAGCCTAAAGGTCAAGAAACTCCCTATCAACTGAAAAGAGTCAATAACCAGTATGTATGGGATTACAACACTTGGACAAATTGTATAGCATGTGGAAGATATGGTCACATTGCTGCAAACTATATGAGACAGTGGACTACAAAGTCTAGAGGCTGGACTAACCCCAGAATGACATGCTTACACTGTCATTAAGTTGGTCATCTCAAGAAAGACTGTAGAGACCGAATGATAGAGAATAGCACATACCCCAATGGAAACAAAATTTAAGACATCCAAAGAGCTAGAGACAAAATGTGGAGAAGATGTTCAAACAATGATAAAGCTGCACCAAGAAATGCAAATGGTGACACCCCATCCAATGGATTTGGTGACTGAACCACCTCACAATAGGTGTATAATAATCATGCTCAAGGCCTTTCTCAGGAATGGTTCATTCAATCTAAGGACTACTTTTCCTGTTATGAGGTGCATTTAACTTGTCAACCCAGGGATGTATACTTGAAATGGTCGGCACGATATGTGCACTAGGCTCCTTAAGGAGTCATTCTGCTTATGCTGCAAGAAGGTAAAAATGCATAAAAGAAACCTACACTAGTGTTGCAGGAAAAGAATACATTTATCTTCTTACTAGAATGAATGCTAGAAATTGCAACTCTACCGAAACCTATGATTTCAACCTAAAACATCCATTATAACTATTCTTGCAGATGCTGTAGGAACACTCACAAGTTGCGATGCTCCAGGAAGAAATTATAACTTCTATTTGAAATACTAGAAATGCTAGAAATGCTGGAAATGAAATCTATTCTATTCTAACCTATTCCACCTCCCAAGTGGGACCCCATGGTTAGTTTATGCTAAAATATAAACACAGAATGTAAACCAAGAACTATTTCATTGTATTTCTAAAACTCATTACATAGAAACAAGACATGGAACTTGAAATAGATTGCTGTGAAAATACAACAGTGTTCTTCCAAAACCTTTTCTCTGATTTCTATCTAACTTCAAACTATCGGTCCAATCCCTATATA
>MU227968.1:3902579-3924681 GCA_018584345.1 Thuja plicata | reverse complement strand
ATGTAAATTAGAGAATCATCCCTCACAGGTGAAATACCTTATAATGTGCATAGCCAACTCCTGGTATGGTGGAGGAATGGACATCCTTTTGCATCCCTGCTTAGTGATTTCCAATGGAGGGTCTCCTTGTAAGGTGAATTGAGCCCTGACTGACCTGGCATCATGGGCATTGGGATAATGTTCCCCTGCTGCTAGAAAACCAGTCACTTCCAATATTCACTCCTCTATTGCAACAACTGGAAATCCCCATACCGTTGCATGGCCCTCATCAAATGTGTTCAAAATTTTTGCTGTTGCTTCATCATCAAACTCCGTCAATTTTAAGAAATACCCTAGCCATCCGCAGGCATTAAATCTTCTTACGGCCTCTATGTCAGCTAGCAAAATATTATGAACCACTGGTTCATGCCACTGCAATTGACCTCCCATTTGCTTTACCAAATTGAACCTTTTCTCTTTTTAATCTCTACTCTGCTTAACCTTTGCTCTACTTAACCTCTGCTCTGCTTCTTTTTAAATTTCAGACTACTTTCTGTAAACCCAAAGACCCTCTTTCAAACTCTTCTAGTTTCTTGATATGGACAATAATAATGTATTTTAACAGAATGAATCATAAATGTTCATGCAAGAGAGGGTTTTAATACTGGGTCACATCTAGTCTGACAGTTAGGGGTTTATTCAGAATAAAGGTATGACAATTTATCACTTGTGTGATGCGACAACTGGATTTTAATTAAGATAATGCCAAAGTACAGATTTGAGTATCTTTAATGAGTAAATATAAATGACACTTTTTAGAAATTGGTACACTTGCCTGCCCACTACAAAATATGGACAAGTGTCCTCACTTGTCAGAATTGGCAGAAGGTACGGAACTAGATTAAAGGCGGCAACAATATTGCAGTATTTGATATAACTAACTAAATACATGCGCTAAAAATGGAAATAAATTTGAAAATCTCGTACCTATTAATTGATCATGGCACGTGGTAGGAAAGATTGGCAAGAGTGGAATGATGGCAGTGGCGGTCATCAGCACATGATCTTTCAATTGAAAGCATAGAAATATGATGACATGGAATGTGGGTGGATGGAAGATTAAGAAATGAAGTGGGTTGAAAAAGAAGAATATATAAAGTGAATGAATAATTTTAAACTTTATGTGAACATAAAGTTTTTATTATGGTCATGCTTCGAAGGAATTTTCATTGAAGAGCTGCAGGAAGAAGGTTGACACCCTCTGCTGCAGGAAGTATTACCTGTTGATCCTTTAAAACTGGCTTGTTGAACTGCTGCAGGAAGTCTTCTTTCATCTGTGGCTGGTGATACAACCTTAGTCTATGGCCATTGACTAGTAGCTTGAATTGAACAGGGTCAATTGTAGTCAACTGGACTGCTCCATTTGTAAATACATGGCTGATTTCATAGGGACCCAGCCATCGTGTCTGTAGCTTGCCTGGTATCTCCTGGAATTTGGAATCATATAACAATGCCCAATCTCCAACTTTGAACCGCTTATTCTTGATATGGGAGTCATGCCACTGTTTTCTTTTCTTTTGGACAATTTTTTGTGTGCTGCAAGGCAGACTTGCGCATTTCATCCAAAGAATTGAGATGCAGCAAGCACTCTCTCTGTGCTGCAGGAAGATCAATGTTTAACTCCAGCGCTGTTCTTAATGTCTTGTTTTCAAACTCAATCGATAGCATTGTTGTTTTTCCATATAACAGTTCGAATGGTGTGAACCCTGTGGTAGTCTTCCATGTTGTTCTATATGCCCAGACAGCTTCTGATAGTCTGCTACTCCAATCTTGGCGATGCAAATGAACTGTCTTTGTTAAAATTGCTTCTATTTCCCGATTTTTTACTTTTGCTTGCCCATTGGCTTGGGGGTGATAGGGACTTGATTTCTGATGTCTGATATTATATTCTTTCATGAGCTTTGTTATCAAATTGGAGGTGAATTGGGTACCTTGATCAGTAACAAGTTCTCTTGGCACGCCATATCTAGTAAAAATTTCTTCATACAGAAATTCAGCAACTTTATGATCTCTTGCATGCTTCATTGCTCTGACTTCGACCCATTTTGTCAGGTAATCTGTGCACACCAGTATGTATGACTTCCCATTAGATGGAGGATCTATTGGACCAATAAATTCCATGCCCCATTTATCAAATGGTGTTACCACCACCTGTGGGTTTAAGGGCATTTCATCTGATCTTGTTGGTCAACCCATTCTCTGGAATTTGTCACACTTTCTTGTATAACTTGCTGCATCTTTGTGAAGTGTAGGCCAATAGTAGCCAGTTGTTAAAATCTTCTGTGCTGTTCATTTGGATGCAAAGTGCCCTCCACATGGTTCATTGTGACATGCATGAAGAATGTCATATGTCTCATCTTCTCTTACACATCTTCTCATGACTTGGTCAGGTCCAGTGTAAAATAATATGTTATAAATCTAAGAGAAATGGAAGCTTTTCTCCACAAGAAACTTCTTTTCCTTATAAGAGAAATGTGGTGGCATTTTATTAGCTGCTAGGTAGTTAGCTATATCTACATACCATGGATTCTGGACAGCAATATGAAACAAATGTTCATCTAGAAATGTATCATCTATCAAAGTAGTATCTTCTTTAGCATGATGAAGTCTGGATAGATTATCGGCTACCATGTTTGCTTTCCCTGGCTTGTCAATGATTGTTATGTCAAATTCCTGCAATAGAAGAAGCCATCTTGCTAACCTGCCTGTTATGGTAGGTTTGTTCATGAGATACTTAAGTGCTGCATGGTCAGTATGAACAAAGATAGGATAACCAGTTACATAATGGTGGAATTTGTTCAGAGCATAAACTACTGCTAACAATTCTTTCTCAGTCACTGTATAGTTTAACTCTGGTCCATGTAGACTCTTACTGATATAATAGATTGCATTTTCAAGGTTTTTAGTCTTCTGTCCTAAGACAACACCTACAACATAGTCTGAAGCATCTGTATGAATGTGAAATGGCAATGTCCAGTCAGGACCCCTAAGTACTGGTGCAGTTGTCAAAAGTGACTTGAGCTATAGGAAGGACTCATCACATTCTTTTGTCCAAGCAAATTCAGCTTCTTTGGTAAGTAAGTTGTACAGAGGACTAGCTATTGACTAAAGCTCTGGATAAACCTCCTATAATAACCAGCATGACCTAGGAAAGATCTAACTTCTTTTTTCTTAGTAGGAATAGGGAGTGTGAGAATTACCTCTATCTTCACAGGGTCTACCTGTATTCTAGCTTCAGAGATAAAATGTCCCAACACCACTCCTTCCTGTATCATCAGAAAGCACTTTTCACTGTTGAGAGATAGGTTATGCTCCTCTCATCTGATCAGTACTTTCTTCAAATTCTTCAGAGCTTCCTCAAATGTGACACCGAATGTTGTGAAGTCGTCCATGTATATTTCCATGTAATCATGTGATATATCAGCAAAGATGTTGATCACAACTTTCTGAAAGGTAGCAGGTGCATTGGATAATCCAAATGGTAATACTGAATAGGCATATGTGCCCCAAGGACATGTGAACATAGTCTTTTCTTGATCTTCGGGGGCAATGCTTATCTGATTGTAACCACTGTATCCATCCAGGAAGGATAAATATTTCTTTCCAGCCAAATTATCCAAGACCTGGTCAATAAAAGGCAAAGGAAAGTGGTCTTTCTTTGTAGAATTATTTAATTCTCTATAATCCACACATATACACCACTTACCTCCTTTCTTAGGTACAATTACCAATGGTGATACCCACTTGCTGTCAAAGATTGGGTAGATGAATCCAACATCCAACAACTTTTGCAACTCTGTTTTAACTATTTCTCTCAGTGCTGGATTTATCCTCCTCTGTGGTTGAAGAAGTGGCAAACTTCCATCATTGATATAGATTTTGTGGGTGCAAATTTTTTGGTTGAGTCCCTCCATATCTCCATAATCCTATGCAAAGGGTTTTTCATGCTGACTGAGGAGCTTTGTTAACAATGCCAATTGTGATTGGGACAGCTTTTTGTTTACATGGAGGCTTCGTCTTGAGGACAGTTCTACTATTGTTGTTAGCTCTACCATTAACACTTTAGGCACCAAACTTCTAACTATTTCATTTACTAGTAATTTATTAATCATTTCAGGGTTTTCTGGAGGCATACAATCCTCATAGGTACATAGCTATAAAATAGAACTTTATGAAACATCTTTAGCCACAAAACATTCATTGGTTAGAATGCTCTGTATCACATCATCTCCCTCTTGCATCTTTAGAAAAGATTGCCTATGCAACATCATGAGCTGGGCTACTAAATTAAGCTCCTCCTCCTCTTCGTTTCCTAGGTCTGGCCAAATAGGTTCTCCCAAGTCTGGCTGGGGTTGGGCAGGAGGATATACAGCTAGTTTCCTTATGGCTTGTCCATTTGAAATTTTCATATTTCCTGATCTACAATTAATTTTTGCATCAGTAGTGGCTAACCAAGGTCTTCCCAAGATTACAGGATAGCTAGCAAAGTTTACTTTAGGTGATAGGATGAGAAAATCAGCAGGATACTCCCATGAATCTAAGGTTACTATCACATCTTCTATGAGGCCCTCTGGAGTAATAGTTGAACTATCAGCAAGTTGTAACATTGTGGCTATTGCTCTTATGCTTAGCCTATGCATTGTATCTTTAGTCATAACATTTATTGTTGCTCCCAAATCAACTAGAGCATTTTTCACAGTCTCCATTTATTATTAGTTCGACTACTAGACTGCCAGGATCTGAATACTTAGGTATTACCACCTTTCCTAAAATTATATCTACTAATTGAAATACAATATGTACTATCTGAGGGTATTTCTTCTTCTTCCCTGGCTTCTTAAGGCATGCTTCCTTAATAGCCTTTCCATAAACAGGTATATCTTTGATAGCTTGAAACAGTGGGATTTGAATATTCATATTTTTTAGCTGTTCAATAATATCAAATGTTTCTTCCTCTTGGGGTATAGGTTTTTATTTATTTAACCTCTGTGGAAAGGGTGGATTTGAAATGTGGACAGTAGTTCTGTTGGGTATATCAGTAGGCTGGCTGGTATTTGGCAATGTGGCTTCTGGAAGCAGTGTCGCAGGAGTGTCTGCAACTTCCGTAATTATAGGATATTTAGGTGTGGGAAGGGTGGTACAAACCTCAAATGAATATCAACTATTTCTACTGAATAAGTAGGGCACTACTGAGTGTCATTAGTGTACGCTTGCTATTGCTACTATTTATTGTTTGGATTTGGCTATGGTTGAGCAGGCAATTGGGTAGGCTTTGGATTAGCATTAGTTTCTGCAGGAGGTGGCATTATTGCAGGTGGTTGCACTGGAGGTGGTAATTGTGGATTGCCAAAATTTTGGTTAGGCCACTGTGGAGGCCCCCTCCATTGGTTAGTTTTCTACCAATTTCCTTGTGGTGGTTGCCATTGATTCTGCTGACTAGGCCACTGATTATTTTGCTGATTTGGCCAGTGATTATTTTGTGGAATTTGACATTGGTTATTTTGCTGGTTTGGCCATGGGTTATTCTGTTGGTTTGGCCATTGGGGTTGAGAGTACTAAGAAGTGTTCTGATAATTTTGGTTTTGCCACTGATTATTATTAAAATTTGAAAACTGTAGAGGATCTTGTGGCATACCTTGTCGTGAAGCCCATGGTCGTCATTGAGCGACGAAGAAAACTTGATCATTGTCTCCTTCTATCTTCATGTAGTCAGTTGGAAAATGTTGGTTTTCCAGATTGGCTACCAGCTTACATCCATAATATTTCTTTTGTTTGCGGCAGTGTGGACAGTACTCAGCCAATTGTGATTCAGCTTCTACATGCTTCTTCTTGGCAGTCATTCTGTCAAGATGTGTAGCTACATCATTTATAATATCTTTCTTGAAATTCGCAAGAAAATTAGATATTTCCAGCTTTGAAACACCTAAACCAATCCCTTTTGTGGCTGTGGACCGGTATCCTCTACCTTTCTTCATAGTTGACCTTGAGTAGTTTTGACAGATTTTCTTGAGGTCATCCCAAGAAGATTGGGATATGTCTCTACCAGCCATCAAATCTAATGCTTCCAGACAATTGTCATTTACCCCTCTCAAAAAGACTAGCTTCTGTGAACCCTCTGCTAGTACATGCTGGGGATTTTTCTGCATTGTATACAAAAATCATGAAACATAATCCTCTAATGTTTCATCTTCCTTTTGAGACATACTAAAGATATCATCTCCTTTTGGGTCACTGCCTTTGCAATAATCTTTATATTTCTACAGAAACAACGTCTGCATCTCATCCCAGGTACCTACTACATTGGATCCTAAGCCCATGAACCATTGTAATGCTGACTCTTTCAGTGTTGCAGGAAACAACTTGAGCTTATGAGCATCAGTATTATAGTCAAAACTTTGACACAGTATGTCAAACACAAACAAGAAAGTGTCAGGATCTTCAGTGATAAGTCCATAAAACTTTAGGAGAGCAGCTGTGGGTATATTCTTGAGATTAGCATTGTTTATAAGGCTTGGGAGAGGAAATGAGAAAGTAGGATGTGCCATTACTGGAGGTATTTGATTGTGGGGTTGCTACTGGAAAGGAGCATTGGCTACTGGATTGTTAACGTTAGGTGGATTTGGGCCAGAATTATCTAGAAGGCTGGCCAAGATTTTTGCAAAAGGTCAGAAGCCACTTACATCAAATGGTTCTTCTCTGGAGGAAGATGTTGTAGGAAAGTTGGGGCTTGCGTCCTCAAAGGGTAACTCAACTTCTTCAACTTCCTCGTTCAAGTTAGCAGGGTCTGTTGGGAGAAATCTGCCATATTCATCTCGTCGCCTTTCTCTTCAATGCATGCAATTGAATTCTTCATGCTTGTGAAGTAATTTTTAGAGATATAAATCTAAAAACTAATCTAGGAATGAAAAATGACTAAAAAATGTTCCTAGCTTGACACCATCCCTGGCAGCGGCGCCAAAAATGAACTGCCTCACAATAGGTGTATAATAATCATGCTCAAGGCCTTTCTTAGGAATGGTTCATTCAATCTAAGGACTAATTTTCTTGTTATGAGGTGCATTTAATTTTTCAACCTAGGGACATATACTTGAAATGATCGGCACGATATGTGCACTAGGTTCCTTAAGGAGTCATTCTGCTTATGCTGCAGGAAGGTAAAAATGCATAAAAGAAACCTACACTAGTGCTGCAGGAAAATAATACATTTATCTTCTTAATAGAATGAATGCTAGAAATTGCAACTCTATCGAAACCTATGATTTCAACCTAAAACATCCATTATAACTATTCTTGCAGATGCTGCAGGAACACTCACAAGTTGCGATGCTGCAGGAAGAAATTATAACTTCTATCTGAAATACTAGAAATGTTGGAAATGTTGGAAATGAAATCTATTCTATTCTAACCTATTCCACCTCCCAAGTGGGCCCCGTTGGTTGGTTTCTTCTAAACTATGAACACAGAATGTAAACCAAGAATTATTTCATTGTATTTCAAAAACTCATTACATAGAAACAAGACATGGAACTTGAAATAGATTGTTGTGAAAATACAACAGTGTTCTTCCAAAACCTTTTCTCTGATTTCTATCTAACTTCAAACTATCGGTCCAATCCCTATATATAGAGGATTGAACATTATTACAAAACAGAAAGGAAAACCATCTTGCTGAAAACATGCCAAAGAAGAATATGGAAATAAAACAGCCCGCGATGTGGGTAATGAAACTCGGATGACCAATTCAACGTACTAAGTGCAGAGGGAATATAGGCGCGCTACATCCCCATGTCCTGGAATAATGGCTCCATTGTAGCAGCCATGTTTTCCTGGTGCTGTAATGATCACTCCACCGTAGCTGGTCTTCAATGGTCTTCTTTGAATACTGTCGACCACTCTCCAGCCGCTTCTCTCCTGTCAAGTTAGTTATGACATGGAAATATTCATGCAACAAGCTTAATCAAATTAAATATCCAGATGTTAGAACATATATTCTGATGGTTTTATGAAATACTGCATTATATGTATAATATTAGCAAATTATGTCAAAAAAATCTACCCATGGTTTAACAGTTCTATCTGGACTTTTATCACAAGTTTTGACTAGCTAGGCTCTCAAATGTTTTAACAAAGACTAGAACAGAGTATTAAAATTATGCAAAACAAAGGAAATAGTTTAGCCTTATCAGTGACATCACCACCTCCACCTAAGAAGTTTAAGTAAGTATGGAACTACATTACCCCAAGCTATTATTTTACATCAGTTCCATAATATGTTTATATAATGCCAAATTAGCATAAGGAAAGATGCATCATGGTATTACTTGTTAAAATCTGTGATAAATATAAAACTGCCTACACTTACCAAGAAGTGTCGGTATACACTCAAAGCTAAGACTACCTACACTTACGGAGAAGCGTCGATTAAAAGAAAAGTTGCTAGTATAAAATGAGCATTGTCAGTAACCAAGCAAAGTGAACAAGTGGTTTGCCATACCGAACCCCGTCGGTAAAGGAAAAAGGAATAACAACTGCTCCAAAATGTTATGATTGTCACCTAAGGAAAATGAAGTCTTCATCGATAAGCTCTGCCTTTATACACTGAGGAGTTGGTAAGCATTAATGACATGCATTTTAGGGCATCAGCTATAAATAGGGCAATGGAACAACTCATTGTTCACGACGACCAGTGCAAAGAGACCAATGCGATATTTGAGCAGAAAGTGACTGAATCATAGAGAGACCAAAACTCAACACACAACACTCCAAAGCACTTCAAAAATATTTGCAAGAGTAAACAGTAAGTTCTACAGAACCGACAACTCTATTTTTGTGCATTTCACAAGAAGCCCTAAATTATGAAAATGACCTCACCATCAAGATTTGTGAAATCCAAGAACAAAAAGAAAGATGAGTTCAAACTCATCAAGAATTTGGCACATGTGAGGAACCTAAATACCAGATTCATCTTGAGGTTGCCTCACAACTCGACGATGCTAGAGCATTCTGATGCATACTAGCTAGGGTTTTACTCATGGAAGATGTTTGACCTTTTATACACTGCAAGATTGCAGAGATAGGAAATTCAAAGGTTGAAGAAGCTTATAAAAATCTATGCAACAATGATGGAACACTGAAAGATGAACACAAGCATATAGATTTAAAAGGGCTCACCAATGCCCTAAAGTTCCTGAAGGTCTTCAAAACTGAGTGGATTCAATTAGTTCTAAGCCGAATGCACAATCATAAACTGTGGTTGGATGAACCGAAGGTGATAACCTGAGATGTTATCCATGTTGTCACTGGTTACCCTATAACTGAAAAGGTGAAATCACTAAAGCATCCACCTAAGGCCAAGATTGAGAAGATGATAGGAGCCGAATGGGATGGCAGAGGACTAAAATTTACAACCATAACTGATGATGAGATCAAATTTGGTGCATGCGTTCTAGGCTAAAAATTATTCCAAGCCAAAAGATTGAACAAAATTGCATCAGGTGCAGTAGACACAGCCTACAAAATTGTGAAGAAGGGAACACAATTAGACTTATTTGAACTTCTGCTAAATCAGTTGAAAGATAAATTAAAGATTATCAGGAATGTGAATCCAAACACATGTAAGTTTGTCTTACTCATAATGTGTATTTTCTTCTACTTTTAAGAAACATTCCCATCGGTAGGAGATGTGAAATGGGATAGCACCAAACCGGTCACCATGTAGATCAGTGAGCATATAGCCTCACTGGGAGAAAATTTTGAGATAGTAATGGATGAATACTTTAAAGTATTCAAAGATCAAATGCAAAAGATGGCAAGGATCCCCGAGCAACTCACTGAAAAATACAAAGACGAGATATGTTTTATGGTTGATACAGATCATACATATATCAAGCCTGTTGTACCGAGGACAGTATGGCTTCAACCAATGGAGTATGAGATGAACATTGATCTTGCAACTAAGGCAATTGATGCCTTGATTAACAAACCACTGGATAAGAAACAACCCAAGTTTGGAACATATTAGGAGGCCAAGACAAGAATAAAAGTTGGCCTGGTTGTTAATAAAATTGTTAGGAAGAAGGACAAGATCGTCAAGAATCTCAAGAAAATATTGTCGGCAACTGAAGAAGAAACTGAACAGGACGAAGAAGTTGAACAGGAGGAAGGAACCAAAGAATAGTTATCTATCGATAAGACTGAGGAAAAGGATGACTCCGAGGAAATAGAGTCAAATTCACCACCTCCTCCACCAACTAAGAAGCCAAGGACAACAACTGCTTCTAGAACAAGAAGCCAAATATAAAGGGTTCTACTCCTTCACCTTTGAAGAAAGGAAAGGTAAGAACATACAAGAGGAAAGCTACCACACTGAAGAGAGGGAAAAAGAAAAAAGAGGAAAGAAGTTCATCAAAACCCGAGAGGATATTGAAGACACTGAGTAGGATGAAGCTATAGAGGCATAAAGTGTCAAGGTAAAATCTCCAGAATCTATTGATGACATTTGTAAATCTATTGCAAACTCAGGATCTATTACAGATTCAAAGATTAGAAGATGGTTGAAACTTGATGTAGAAGATCAGACCAAAGTTGAAGACACCATCATAGAAAAAATGTACAAGTTTAAATATGTACCGATTTAGTTTGAAGGCAATCATGTACCAAGAGAACTATAAGACAGACTATACTCTAGATGGACATTTTCCTTGAAGAATGAAAAATGAATAAGAGAAAGAGTACTTGTTTCTCTCATGCCACCTAAATCCAAGAAGATAGAAATAGATGAACTGATGGAGAAATACAAAAAGGGTTTCTCAGTGAAGCTGAGAGCATATAAATTTTTCGAAGGAAAGCTTATAGAACTTGAACAGGATAGCCATAAGAAATGGTGTAAAATTATGAACAAGCCTATCGAGGAGGAAATCTCTGACAAAGACCTACAACAACAAGATGTTGAAAAGGCAACTCAAGATGACACATTTGTTGAGATAGATAAGGAAGAAGATGACACAACCGGAAAAAAGAATGCAAATGTTGTAGATGAATCATGGCCAAACACCACAAATTAAAACATTGTGGATACACATATCATTGACATCATAGATGACCCAGTACAGGAAATTAATAAAGATGAAGATGTCACTGTTGCAAAGGACACAACCGATGAGTAGGACACAACAGTTGATACTGCACAAGTAAACATTCCAGGTAACATGCCAATATTGATACAAGCTATCAATATTCTGCAATAATCAAGCAAGTAACCTGAAAAGGATACTCCCAAGGATGTAGGGGAAGAAGAAAACAAAGACAATAGTGATGGTCAGAAAGACATTGGAGCCACTCAAAATGTAATTGACACTGATAAGGTTACTAGAGGAGATAAAGAAAAGGATGCACATACAACAGATAAGAATGTAGAAACAAAGAATGATGAAGTTAAGGACACCAATGAAGGAGATAAACCTAAAGATGACACTCCTAAGGATACCAAAAAAGGTGCTACTGACGATGTGAAGGTGAATGTGTAGACTTCTACAGACACTTGACAAGATGAAATTGACACAAACCAGCAAAAAGAAGAACAACAGGTAACTTCATCGAGCACAATTGAGAAAGTCAAGAAATTGGCAATGGTTTTACACTCAAGTGACTCACAAAATAAGAAGAAGAAATCGGAGAATAATAAGCTGGAAGTCACCTTGGATGAACTTATTGAAATACCAAAGTGTGACCCATCTACACTTGATTTTGAAGGATTACAAGAATATGGTGAAATATGCCAAAGGAAGGCATTACAGGAGAAGCTGAAGAAACAACATAGGGACTCCATGGTACTAGAGACAACACGAGACATATTACATGAAATTGTGCCAGATGTTGATATTGATCAGAAAAAGCCAATTCTAGATCAATTAGCCACTCTCACTGAAGCAATAATAACTCAGAATATTGATGTTGAGAAGGCACTTGAGGAGAGAGAAAAGCTTACGTACCAGTAGACGCTCATTGAGAACATCAGCCAAGAAGTGGCAATCAATAAGTTAAATCTATCAGAATTCATTACTAAATTAGATCCAATTATAAATGAAGCTATAGCCTTAATTTAACAACTGATCAAATTAGAAAAGTTCACTAAAGAGAATAGTGACAATATAGAAAAGTTAGATGCAGATCTAGCTAACAGTGCTAGTAGCCTAAGCACTGATGGATAAAATGTAGTTAAGTTGCATTATGAGAAGATCATAGAGATCAAAAGGTTAAGGCAGGAAGTGTGGGAAGCAGGGGGACACTTTAGGCAAGAAGTCCCCGAGCTCCAAGCTCAACTTCTACTGAACCTAATACTGCTTCAACAACATATTAGTTCAGAATGACAATTGATAGAAACTCCTGAGATGTTTGTACCAGACAACATTTATGACATGCACTCAAAGATAACACTCAAGCACATGGCTCTACAGAACCTGAAAGAACAATGGGAGAAAATGATGGAAGACATGAAGCCTTCACACTCACAAATTTTTGATAAGATCTAAGGTGTAGACCTTTTCCCTTAATATAAAAAAAGGGGGAAAATGACATGAGTACAAAATAAAAGAGAAAATGATATGCATTCATTCATTCATTCATATGGGCAAATGGAAAATTGTAAATATGTATATGTCTATTCATAAAATAAAATGATATATATATATATATATGAAAAATGATATGCAGAAGGAAAGATATCATATGTATAGATATACTAGCATATACATAGGGGGAGTCATTAGATGACCAAGGATCATATATGTTGTATATACTCAACATTTTGTTAGTATTTTGCACATATCAGTTTTTTATACTAATGTCAAAGGGGGAGATTGATGACATTAATTTGCCATTAGTACCCAAACAACACTTTTGGTAAGCATACACCGAAAGACAAGACAAGAGAAAACTGAAGATCAGATAGAAAGAGATCACCGAAGATCACTAAGTGCAAAGAGAACCGATGACACAACTTAGTGTGTAAACTGAAAATGCAAAGAAAGATAGATAAAGAGGAACCTGACAGAGGAACCTGATAGAGGAACCCAACATGCAGGATAAATTGCAAACCAACGAGAAAGTTAAAGTGCAACTAATAGAACAAAACCGAAGGACAGTCAAGCATAACTAACTGTCAGGAAATGAGAGTCAGTTGCAGCCCGCAAAAAGTGGATCTGAATTCCACGTCAGATAAAGAAAGCTTATTATATTTATAGGATATTTATTTGTTTTAAAATCCATTTCTTTAGGGAGAAGAAACATGAATGTAAGTGCTTTAATCAGTCTAACTGATTTAAAACACATAGACTAGGAGATCTAGGTACAAGTTGTAAACCTGATCTTAGAGTTAACATTATTTTTATCAAAACTTGATGATGTTAATGCATCGTATAAATAGATGATGCAATCATTCATTAAAAGTATGTGTATATAGAGGAGAAGATGAATGAAGCCAACAAGCACATCTATGGATCCTATTGAGAGTTTCAAGAACAAGAACAACAAAAGGTGAATTTGGTTATCAAAACCAAGAACAAAGGCTACCAAGAATTAGAGATATTATTCAATCACAATTAGGTGATAATATTTTTCATGTAAACTTAATTGGATCTGTATTAGCAATAGGAAATTTCATTTACCAGGTCAATTTGTAATTTTCTATCATTCTAACAAGTGGAGCAAAGTATAAAAATCCTTTCAAGGTAGGTGGATTTAACAGTCCAACTACATATCTCTTATCCGAGTGCACACTCAATAGTGTTGCTAAAGCTCCTAACAAAGTATACTTTAACATGTCTCCACTGATACTCTTAACATGTCTCCAATTACTTTCATGAATGTTTCTATGAATGTTCATATGTATGTTAATGTTATGAATTGATATAACTCACATCAAGATAGTATAAATCAGATTGAATGCATATACAATTGATTACAAAGGTTAATTGATTAAAGGATACAAAATTTTTAGAGGTACCGATTCACCCCTCCCCTCTCAGTACACACTTTTGATTAATCCCAACATTAACTTCTCTTCTCTTCTCTTCTCTAATCTTTAGAGTTCAAATTAAGAAGAATAAATTTGGTTTCTCATTGGAGAAGCAAAAATGTTATAATGACCCACTAAACTCTATCCCACCTCTATAGTAACATGGAAGGAACTAACAAGGTAAACACATCCTACTCAGCAGTCCCTCTTACAATAGGATCCATCCTACCTCCCTTGCAAAGAACCCAAGTGAGTCATGTCTCCTTCTCTATGTCCTATGCAAAATTCATACGTTGTAATTGAAAGAGAATATTATGAGAATCTTATTAGTTTTAGAAGTATTGAAAGAGAATATTATGAGAATCTTATTAGGTTTATAATTGGGTCAACTAGGATAACTCCTTCCAATCTTAAAATTTAATTGTTATTTTCTTTTTGTACAAGAAAATCATTCCTATGTGGATGCACTATGCAATTTGGGAGTAAATGAGGGATTAGTTCTTACACATAGGGTAGATTAAACATTTAGTGGCTAGGGTGAGTTTATCTATATCATCCATGGCCATGGGTGGTATACTTAATTTTTTGGTTATTATGAATGAAAAACGTAGTTCCTCCCCTTCCCTTTATTACTCCTTATAATAAAAAAGGAAGCTAACAAAAATATAAATGGGATGTGAAGTAGTTGTTTATGGTAGACCTAAGATTGCATGCCAAGTAGCTAGCCATGCATCTGTAAGCTTCAGAGAAGGTACAATTTTAAATAAAATAAAAGATCCCTTGAATAATTATTGATGTAAACAATTTGCGTGAATGATAGATGGCTACTTAATAACTAGGGAGCTCATAAAGTAAGAGGAAATTAATGATCATAATAAATTGCTAAAAGATAATGGAAGATATCCTATCTATAAGCCTCATTATTAGCATGCATATGTTCCTATATAAGATTTCTTTTTATTTATTGTAAGGAAACTTTCAAGTACATATAATGAGGATTTGTAGATTACTCAATTTAGAAATTAAATAAAATATACACTTAGAATCCATACGCAAAGAATAGAAAACATACCCTTAAAAATATGACACAAGATATACCCTACAAAATTCTTCACAAGGGAAAACAAATCAGCCTCAAAAACCATCCATCACCCATTTTTATCCAGTAATGCAACATTACAATACATCTATGAAATCTTTTTAAACCCTAGTCATGAATAAGCACTCTATGTGAATAAGCGTGTAACCACACATCTCATGCCATGCTTCCAACCTTCAAAAATATTTACCTAAATAACTTCAAATAAAATCCCTTGTGGTTTGTTTTAATTAGAATGTTCAATCTCTCATAAAACCACCAAGTGGCATTATATAAACCATGTTCTACCTAATCCTTGATCCCACATTTACTTTCCCTGATATTCAACTATTATAATATAATATTACAGTGTTACAATAAAATACTAAATGGCCCCAAGAATATTCTAATGGAATCTCTATATGTTGCACATCCATCTAGGTCCTCCTAGGTGCAACATACATAATAAATAAAATATTACAATTATAAATATTATTATGCAAGGTGTACAACACCTATTTCCTCAACATTCTCCCACATGTTCTATACTTTGCATAAGGGGAAATAAGTAACCACAACTATAAATAAGGGAAAATCCCTATAGAAACACATTGTTGGCATAACTAACGCAGAGGTTTTTGAATATTGATTAGTACAAGTTTAATGACAAGAATATCAGTTATTGCGTTGTCATTGATGTAAACTTGGTCTTGAGTGTGTTGACATTGTTCCTGATATGCTACCAAGTATGAGTATAGAGGAATTCTGTGTAGTGGTAAGAAAATGAGTGTGCAGTCATTGTTGGAGACTCACAAATGTCTCTAGATGTATTTTGTATGATCGCATAATCTAGAAACAATAAGACATAAAGTTATGATCGATTGAAGGGAAACCATGCAGACAGAAGAACAAACAGTGACCGATAGTGAATGATTTATTTTTTTATCAAATCGGTATGGATTTAAGTGTTGTAGTCATGATATGTTATCTTGACTAAGATATGTTTTTTATCCTATGATCTAAGAAAAAGGATTGGATTAGCGCAAGGTATAGTTTCTGTTGATAGAAGATTGTCCTATGAAAAAGTTAGAAAATGTTTGAACACATTTGAACAGTTGATGTTCGATCAGTGAGTGGTGACAATGCGATCTGTTGTAGTGGATTTTTCTCAGATAGGTGTCAAGGTGACGTGGCATAACAAATTTTTAATGATTAATTACTATTTTATTGATTGAGGTGATTGGATTTAATCAAGATTTGGAAACATGTAGAAGAAGTCAAAAAGGTTTGACTGTTCTTGATTTAAATCGATGTGCAATGCATCTGAAGGCCAACACAGACATGAAATTGTAATCATTAATTGGTAAAACATTTTAGTGTTTAAGGATTGAGCGGTAAATATTATAATACATCTTGTAATATATATATATATATAAAGTGTTCTACAATGAAAGTGTAGATCATGGATGAGAAGATGTGGCCGAGTGAAGAGTAAAGATAGTCTACAAGAAGCATAAGTACATTTTACTTAATTGGATCTGAACAAGAAGATGAGGAGTGCTACGCCCATATCATTGTACTTTTTGATTCCTAAAAGTTTCTACAAGCAAATCCCTTAACTGGGTAGACTTTAATAGGTCTGATTTGTAAATCCTTTAATAGGGTGGCTCTTTAGCTAGGGTCTGAAATCCTTTAACAAGGTTACTCCTAATAGGGTAAAGCTCCTAACAGGGCTAGAGGTAAATCCCTTAACTAGGTGACTCCTAATAGTGTCTTCTCCTAATAGGGAATTATTGTAAGCTCCTAATAGGACTAGTCATTTAACAGGGCACATTTCAGAAGAGTGAAAATGTTTATGGGTGCTAATCCCCACCGTAGTTTTCACCCTTAGTCGGGGTTTCCATGATAAAATACTAGTGTTACTTTATGGCATGTGTGAATGGTTATTTGGTTACTTTGTTTATTGCATACATATGATTAAAGTTGATGAATGTGGTTTATGGTGTTGAATGATTTGTGAAAAATTTCAGATCTAATATATTATTGATTCACTCCCTCTCAGTAATAATGGACCTTATAGTATTAACACAATTACCGTCATGAATTAGTGTACTCCATGTGCTCCATAAAGATACCTACAAAAGGAAACTTAGTGGCCACATAAATAAATTCTCTCACCCTCCACCATGTGAGTATCATTAGAAATAAATAAGGTATAGTCCAAAGAGAAAGCCATACAATTTATCACAACAAATCATAAGTTTTTCTTCAACTAATATCCCAAACACAAACACTCAATCCAAAGGTATTAGTATGCATCACCAGTTGTCAAGAACAATTATTCATAACCAAAATAGAACTCATGTTACTTGCTAACACATCCAACTATCCATACCTCTGAGGTATACAAAAAAATATCAAATGAATATCATATCATCAACACATACAACCCATAGCATGCAACCTTTGTTGAGAAACAAGGTGAAGAGAACTTGCAATATTAACTTTCATATATCATTAAAATTTTTGAAAAGATTACAGAATCTGATAATAAACATTTGATTGCACCATTCAACATAAATATAAAATTAACCATACCAAAAGAGATTATGTGGAGAAAATATTTTGAGAAAAAACTCCACCAAAGAATGCGGGAAAGTATATTATTATTTTTCAAATGAGAGAACACCACAATAATACACTTCACTATACTTCTCCAAATGATCATAGAAATACTTAGAAACAAAGATCAACTGATGATTAAACAATTATGCCTTGGCTCAATTTATAGCCAAATAGGAGAGGAAAAAATACTGTTATTTTTCTCCTATGCTAGGCAAGGGATCCCTAGGAAGTGGAGAAGGGTTTGCCTCATCTGAGGCAACTATGACCAGTTCCTATATGAAAATTCATAGAAAATGACATACTAATAGGGGAACATGATTTCTAAAATATTTTTAACAAACAAGAATGCAATTGAAAGTAAATATGAAAACATGTTACCTCCTCCCTCTCCTGAACATCAACAGTGTCTGGGGCATTCATTAGTTTAGTAAAACCCAATTGGTTTTGCATGTATACAATAAACAAGTCCAGTGCATTCATCAATATAGACTATATTGAAATGTTCATAATACATTTCAACAAATCAGGCAGAAGCCTACAGCACAACGGTAAGTTGTGAGCCTCTTAATTGCGAGGTCTTGGGTTCGAATCTAATCAACTTATTAATAATAATAAATTCAAAAATACTCTTAGGCTTTAGCCAACTACATATAAAAAAAAATACATTTCAACAAATATACTTAAATTAGACTTAATTACCTTTTTTGTTTCATTGTCCCCGATGATTTCTTCCTGTTTCCTAATGACCTCGAGCTTGGTGGGGTAGGCTAACAAAAAAAAAATTAACATAAGAGAAATAAAATGATACTGCATGGGTTCAATTAAAAATATAAACAAGAGGTGTGAAAAATATGATACCACATTGCTCTGTAAGCCAAAGTCAATGGCAAAAAGGGTGACATCATCAATCTCAAAAATCTAAGCCCCTGACAAGCCCTATAAAACACCAAATAAATATATAAGCAATAGTTTACAATGAATATTATGATTCACTTGAATTCCATAAATGCTTATGCTCCACAACTCTAATATCACATGTTTATAAACAAATTTTACAAACCATTATTAAAATCTAAAAAATTTCTCTTCTTTCATACACAAGACTATTCTTTAACAATTTTGTAGTCATAGTTAGAGAAGGATGGTCTGGATTGTATTCATTGAGGTTAGAGGCTAGGAGCACTTTTGCAGAAGGTAATAGGACTGTTGTAGCATGGCAGTGAGTATGTTTTAGTGTGTCTACCCTTAGCATGGGGGGATTTGGAGTGCTTTTAGGTTGAGAGTAGGTGGTATGGGTAGTGATGAAAATATTTGGGGTGCTTATGAACCCAGGGTGTAGACGGGTTCTTGTCTATGGTGAAGATATAAATTAGTATATGGGGACTACCCTAGTATGACAGTGAAATGGCAGAGAGTAGAGTTTACCGAACTAGCAAGTGAATTTTGTTTGAGAGATAGGATAAGGAGGTCTTGTGATAAGTTGAGGGGTTCTTGGGGTGTCTTAGAAGTTATATGTTGGGAGTCTTTAGAAGGCCATGGAGGTGTATTGAAGGATTGAGGACATTTACAATCAGTGAACAATCAAAGATTTTATTTATGATTTTGAACAAGAAATAAGAGTAAAAGAAGGATGATTGGATGTTCTAGATGGTTTTCAAGGTTGATTCAGAAGCCAATAAGTGATTGGTTGGGGTATGAGTCTATGTATGAGTTGAACATTGGTTGAATTGAGTCCAAGGATGGAGGGCGAGATTTCAAATCAGTTTGAGTCATGATGGCTGCACAAGGAAGTGAACTTGCTCAAAAGTATGATGTCTAGGTTACCAAAAGCTAGGGATCTTTGTTGAAGCCTTTGCATTCAACCTAATTCCTTGAGGGAGTACCATCCTTTTATGAATTCCTTGAGTTGAATTACATTAGAAAAAATTCTTTGACCATAAAGCAATAGCAAACAAATATATTCTAATTCTTTGACCACACTAAGTTACCACCATACAAATTATTAAGATATGATATTTTGAAAACAACGTACTATTCTATTTTATGAATATTAATAAGACATTACCTCAGGTATTTGAGCTAATCGTCCACATCTACTACAATGAGCACTCCTTGGTGTGCTCGTACCACCAGCTGCACCTTGCAATGCATATTATTCATGTATCAATTTAGATTCTTTTATACATAAAAATTTATTTAATTTTAACTGATTTAGGTAATTAATTAAAATAAGATGTCAAAACACAAATTTAAACAAACCTCTATCGGCTCTATACCATACACCATTGAAAACAGATCATCTGTGAGGGCCATATCTCTATAGTGTATGTCTGACATCTTCTCCCACAATGTACACATGAATGGGATGTCGAACCATCCACTTGACTATCTACCCCATCACATATACCATTACAACTGATGTACATATGCTTAATGGGTTGGGCTGACCCTGGAACTGTATCTGATGATAATGGAGCTAGGATGGGATGAGATGATCCTCATGGTTCATGAAATGAGGATAGAGCTAGCATGGGATAGGATAATCCTAATGGCGCATTTGATGAAGATGGAGGTGGCACAGGCACTGATCCATCCTTTCCAACTAACAGAGTGCCATGTTGGATAATGGCATTAGTCAATGATGCAGCTGCATAAAGAGTCTGTATATCCATAGACTCCTTCACCACTACTGGGACCAATACATGAATGAGGGGTTTTCTCATAGTACCCCTCCTCTCTTGTGATTGGGTATCTTATGTTCCCTAGGTCTATCTTGCGTAGAGCCTCTCCCTTTACCCTGGAACTCACGAAAGTCAAAGTAATTCAGATTCTCACCGGGGATAAACTCATAACATAGATTCCTCAAAAAATATAAAGGCACATCATTATTATTACAAGGTGGTTGGTCAAATACCATGTACCACCTATCCCAAAAATCTTATTTCATTCCCCTATGAGTACACCAATGTATAGAAAACCATTTTGTATTATCTTCTAGGAAGTTGCTAGTATTAGGATCGGTAAAAAGGGCACATTTGTCACAGTTTTGTATGCCTTTTATTTTCACATCCTCATATGATAAACCACCAACTTATAATATGTATGACACCTATCCCTCCATGAACCCCATTTTTTCACCTCTTGAGATACCCCATTTGCAATATTGGACATTTTTTCTAATGTAGTGGTGAGGTTAGATTGATACTAAAGACCAGAATCCTTCAACCTATTCACTAATATATTAATTTATGCATTATTTTGGTTACGAAATTGCATGAGGTCCTATTGTATTGCATTTACATGATCTAATGGCACATGTTGAGGGTCTACAGGTGGCAGTGGTTGTGGATGAGGAGAATTTTGAAACAAACATAGACATAAAACTCTGATGTATTTAAAACCATTGCTTTACGATTATTGATTTCTTTTGGGTGTTATTGGGTTGATCTTGGATCTGAGTTGTGGTTTGATTCTCTGGTTGATTTAGGAATCATGTCTGGATCTAGGTCTGCTAGAGGTCATGGTAGAGGCCAAGAGGGTGGTCGTGGAAGGGGTAGGGACCACAATCCTTCCATGAGTGTTCGTCAAGAGAACATAGATGAGCAGAGGGAAGAGCGTCAGGCTGGTTTAGAGGAGCCAGGTATTAGGCAGTTGTTGCAAGAGTTGTTGAACCATATTCTGGGGCAAGGTAGAGTAGAGAGGGAGAGATCTAGGAGCCCTCTAAGGAGGACTATTGCAGTGGATCCTGCGGTTGTGGCAGCGAACCACATGAGGGATCTCATGAGAGTTCCACCTAATACCTTTGATGGAGAAGGAACAGGATTGGAAGCTGAGACTTGGCTTATTGCATTAGAGAGGATCTTTGCTATGCATCCCTTTAGTAGCAATACTAAAGCTAGGTATGCGGTAATGCAACTCTCCAATTTTGCAGCAATATGGTGGAAGATAGAGGAGAAGAAGTTGAGTCTTCAGATGGACACCATTTCATGGGAACTCTTCCTTGAGCATTTTAGAGAGAGATTCCTCTCTATTTAGTGGAGACAGCAGAGGGCTGATGAGTTCCACAACTTGAGGCAGTTGACACTATCAGTGGTTGAGTATGAGCGTCAATTCTTCGAGCTCAAGCAGTATGTTGGTTATGGTGAGGATTCGGCCTTTATGGTTCAGCACTTTGTTAGGGCGTTAATTGAACACATCATTGGGGAATTTAAACTCTTTAAGCCTACGTCCCTCAGGGAGGCGGTCATCAAGGCTACCCTTGTAGAGGAGAATCTAGCATTGGGCTATGGTGGTCAGTCAGGGGTGCACTCGAGAGCACCTACTTCTGTTGTCAGAGGTAATCATTC
>MU227968.1:3882761-3898928 GCA_018584345.1 Thuja plicata | reverse complement strand
TTCATGTGTTGATCTTGAGCCTAGGTAGGATTACTAAGTGTATAGTGGGGAAGTGGCTTGCAATGGGGGTCCAGGACTCTAAGCGGTTACTAGGTAAACCCATTGGCAAGTTACTTAATAAGTGGAATTATAATACATTAAAGGGGTTTAAAATGAATTAATAAGATGTCTGAGTCTCTACCCATGCCTTGGATGCTGTCGCACAATAGGATGGGAGTTGGGATCCTTGTCTTCACGAGAGGATCACTGAGCCACATAGTGTCACTTGGAGGCCAAGGTCAAGAGGTACTACTAGGGTTACCTTCAGGGTTGGACTTATGTGATGACACTTCCCTATATACAGCTTAGGTTATCCTACGTGTGTCAATTACTTCTGGTGCTATCTAGTATTCCTTGTTTTGGATTAGGGTGCTTCTAGGATCTTCCTTTGCATTGGAGTATGAGGTCATGTATACCTTGGTGTTGTGTTCTTGTTGTATACCCCGTGTGATGGGCCTGTTACTATCTCCTCAGCACGGTGGGAGTGGACCTTTGGTTCCACGTGGTCGGGTGGTAGTGATTCTTATTACCATTGAGATTCTGACGGATTCTTGTTCATGCCTGGATGTTCCTTGTTGCAGTTTCATCTTCATAGTCTTTTGGAGACTTGCTCAGTTACTTGAGATGTATATTTATACCATATGTTTATATTGGTTATCATCCTTTATTGGATGCATTGTATTATTACATACCCTGCGACTTGTGCAGTGGATGTTGATTAGGTAGTGTACCTTATGGTATCAGTTGTATATGTAATCATTATTATGAGATGTATGGAATTGGTTTCAGATTATGTAACCTTTATGTCAGTTCTTATATTTGTATTTGTAGATTAGTTGTTTAAGTAATTCTACGTCAAGGAACCCTCGAGGAATGTTAATCATGTATGAGTTGCATTTCATGTATGTCATGTACTTCATTGTGTTGCTTTCGCATTGCTATTAATATTGTTTGTAAACATTTTAAAAAAAAATTATTCTGTGAACTTAGTGTCGTGTTTAGGTTAAGTTCTCCAGGGTTCCCTGGCGGGGCATTACACTACGGGTGGCAGTGGTTGTGGATGAGGAGAATTTTGAGGAGGGTTTACGGGTGGTGATGGTGGTGGACGAGGAGAATTTTGAGGAGGGTTTACGGGGGGTGATCTTTCATTTCTTTTTCCTCTTCTTGGGTTGTTTGATGAATCTTATATGAAATTAATAAATAAATAAAAAATCAATCACATAACCTAATTTGATTACAAATGCAAAAAAAAAAACAACAAAAACAATAAAAATTACCTTTGCTACGGGGCACCATTGCTTGAAAATGTGGAAATTGTTGAAGAAACCTTATTTTATTCAAAGCATGATCAGGTTCTAATATGTTTTTGCCCCCCTCCACCTTGCTACTCTATGGTTTAGGTGTTAGAAATGGCCTAAGACATGGGCTTTGCAAAATCTAGTATGTTTCTAATAACCCGATCGGGTTATTAGAAACATCAATAACCCGATCGTGTTATTAGAAAGATAGACTTTTTTAAAAATATTGTCTAGGCTTGGTTACCAAGCCTAGTACAATTTTGAAATTTCAATAACCTGATTGGGTTATGTGAAATTTTATTTTTTTAAAAACATTTGTCCTCTTTTTTGGGTCACAACTTGGTGCACACACCCTCTTAGGAGTGAGCTTGTTGCAGCTAATGAATTTAAATCTAGTTCAGTGAAGCTTGATGCACAACTTGATAGACAAAGACCAAAAGGAAATTCACATGGACTTGGCTTTAAGAAGGGAAAAAGTTCTAGATCACATGAGAAAATCAATTCATCAGAAAATCAGATTGAGGAACCTAAGAAGACACCTATGAGCCGGTAAAATTTCAATGGGAGATGTTTTTCATGCAACAAATTTATTCATAGCTCGTGAAGGATTGCAGAAGAAGACCTAATGCTACATCTTTATTTGGTATTGTTACACTTGTAACAACTATGGACACAAATCAAACAAAAGTAAATCAAAAGCGAATAATTCTATGAATTAGAGGAACATAACTTGCTACAAATATACCAATTTTGGACATATTGCAAAGCAGTGCAAATTAAGGAGAAATCAAGCAAACACAAGGAAAAACAATATGATATGTTATAATTGAAAAAATTATGTTCATATTACTAAGAATTGTAGACATAATAATGTAAGAGGTTTAGTAGAAGGAAACATAGTGCAAAATAATAAAGAAAAGAAAATTATTTATGTAGAAGAAGTTAATAAGAAATAGATGAGAAAGACATGGGTGAGAAAAGAACTGATAGATTCTACTGGACATATCACATTAGATTCTAGTGTGAATATCTCATCATAAAATTAATTAGGTCAAGTACCTAAGGGGGAGTATTAATTGAAAAAAAATATCATAGCCCTGAATCCAAAGGTTCAGGAGAAGTGATCAATGGAGTTTGATTAGGAGTTGAGATTGAATCCTAATGGAGCTACTTGTGATGGATCATGATCAAATATTGAGGATTGTAGACAGAATTCTGATAACTGATTATATGCAACTTTTGGATCTAGGGTTTGATGCATTTATTGATATGGATTTTTGAGACATGCAAAAGATTAAAAGGGAATTTTGTGACATCATTTGGCACCGTGCTCTATAGAGAACAAGCATGCAGAGAGATTGAAATATATTTGAGAAGATATTGAAACATTTTCATAGATCAAACTTGCAACCCCTTACACCTTCCTAAAAAGGTATTTACCACTCCTCGACTTTATAAATTTGATCGATAATTATGGATACACCTATGGTAGTTGATATCAAGGATAGACCACGACCCGAATTCAAAAAACACCCGCATAAATCTATGGAAGTGACCCTTTTGGATACACCCATGGTAGTTAATATCCTATGGTAGTTGATATCAAGGATTAACCAAAGTAAGGACTTGACTAGGGCAACTCTCAAAACAACCACCCAATTTTTTTATTGTTTCCATGTATGTCAGTTTCATTGGAAGAGAAAGTGGAGAAACTCATTTATCTCATGAACCTTCTCCATTTTTGAGTCTTCCATGTCTTCTATTTATTTATATCAACTTTATTTTCACAGTATAGTTGTTATTTTCCACTTTCTATTATTAGTTTAGCCATTTATTATTATTATAGATAATTTCAAGTTTTCTTTCCTATTCTCTGTAAATTGTTTGTATTCAAAAAATACACACAACATGTACATCCTACATCTACACTATCATCCTTGAATTGTGCAGGAGTTTGAGGTAATAAACTTGCAGAGCCTCCAGTAATTAATCCTAATAGTTAGCTTTTCATCTTTCAATTGGTAGGATATTTTTATCTATTAGCATTGAATTGTCATCTTATCTCTTTCATTTTTGTATATCATTTCATCTCAAAGCTTAGGATATACATCATTGTCTCTTAAATTGCCTTGATCATCCTAGCTCACTAGAGCACTAGTAGAAGTGAGGTGGTACAAGGGTTGGTTTGTCCCTCAAATTTTTAATCAATATTTTTTTTGGTGAATTTATCTTCTTTTTAGATCCAAACCATGTTGGAAAAGGTCCCAATAGTCCAAAAATGACAAAAATATGAAAAACCGGGAAACCCAAAAATTATTTTTTAAATATTTTCTATGTTCTAGTAAATTGCATTTATGAAAGTGTTTAGAGTAGAAGATAGTGTTAGAAGTGTCGTTGGACTTTCTGATAACATGTAACTTATTGAATATTTGAAGATGTTAAGTTGATCACCGAAATACAAAAAGATAATGCAAGACATTAAATCAGTTAATGGATTGTATTGTCATTGATGTCAACTTGATATAATCTGGTCGGTTATATACAAAGTGTTAAAGACTTAAAAGAATCAGAGACATAAAGATTATTCTTTTAGTAATGCATAAAAGAACAACATTCAGTAAGTGACTACAAACACCGACAGTTAGTGGAACCCGACGGACAGAGAAAATTGAGAGAAAAGTCACAGTGATGCTCGAGCAAGAAACCCGATAGGAATTACCAACGAGAAGAAACACAAGAATTACCGACAACCAAAATTGCAGTGTTACCCGACGGATAGACAACTCTAAAGGATAGACAACCCCAACGGAAAGACGACACCAATAGAGAAGCCCAAGGAGAACTGAAGTGTTGAACTAAGCTATCAAAGAGTTAAAACACCGAAATTAATAGAAGTTTAGAAATGACAAAAGACTTAGCTAGAAAGAGCTAAAGAAAGACTTAACTAGTTGTTGACATTGTTTTCATTGACAAGTTAAAACTAGGTATAAGTAAAAGATTTAAATATGTTTTATCTAGTTGTCATGGATAAACCTACGGGATAAAACTTAAGTGAAGCTTTAAAGCAAGATTGGCTAAGATTGCGGATCACGCCAAGAAAAAGAAAATCAAGAAGTGAGAAATGGTGATATCATGTCTATAAAGAGACAATATAATTCATTATGAATTAAGGTGAGTGAATAGAGAAAGACGATGTTGAAGAGAAACTGATGAAGAACAACTTCATATAGTCATGATCAATCAAGCTGAGGAAAGAGCTAAAGATTTTTGCAGACATTGAGAAACAGAGAAGCATAGCATCACCAAGAAGAAACAAGTGGAGGAAAGGTATTGAAAAGATACATTGATCAGAAAGATATTATGAGCTTACAATAGATCTGAAAATCTGCAAGTCTAAGTTGTATGTGTGAATAGATCATTTACTATTTTAGTTTAACCATTGATTCATAAATTCTCTTAACCAAGCAGGACTTAACAATCCTTTCTATATTGAGATACATCCCAAGGAGTATCAAAAAGTTTGATCATGAAGATATCATGAGATGCCAAATATCATTTGACAAACCAGGGTTCAGTCATAGAAGGTAGCATAGAGATGTCAGATATCAAGTGACAAACTATTCTATTTAAATCCTCTAACAAGGTCACACCTAATAGTGTGTTTGTAACCTTTAAGAGGGTTGGCTCTTCACTGAGCTCACTTCAGAAGAGTGAAAATTTTGGTTTACCGGTCAAAAATTTGTTTTCCCTTAACAGGGTTTCCACGTTAAAAATCCATGTCAATGTGTATATGAGTCATTACTTTAGTGTTTTGCATTGCACATAACTAATCCACATTGATCGATATACACTAAGAAATTTACTATTTTTTGGTAAATGAAAGACTGCTAATCGATAAACATAAGAATAAGGTTTAATAGTGAACTCAGAGCAGTAGTTATTTGATAATTTTATTTGAAGGCATACACCATGTAAGACTAAAGATAACTAGAGGCTTAATATTGTGGTACTAAGTTTTTTGGTTGATTTATTGGAATATTTTGAGGCCACTAATTCACCTCCCCCCCTCTTAATTATTCTAACAATTGGTATCAGAGCTTGTGTGCTTAGAAAGAGAGTTTAACAGGTCAAGCCAAAGATCACAAGATGAACAAGCGAGATGTGCCCAAGTTGAATAAAGACAACTTTTCATCATGGCAAAGAAGAATAAGACTCCACCTATCAGGTATTGGTAATGATGTTACTCAACACATTGATACTAAATATGTGTTGCCTAAAGGACCTCACACGCTTGAGCAATTAAGCAAAAAGCATGAGCATAATTGCATCATGATAGAACTTGCTTCCTCACTCTCTGATGCTAAGTTTGAAGATGTCAAAACCTGCACCTCTGCAAAGAAAATATGGGATAAATTGAAGCTGGTACATGGAGGAGATGCTAATGTACTAAGAGCCAAGGGAGAAATCCTAAGATGGAGGTTTGATGACCTAAGTATGATAGAAGGAGAAAATATCACTCAGTGTAGCTGTAGAATCAAAGAGGTGGTCAATGGTATCAGAGGAGTTGGAGGAGTACTTGAAGAAGAGTTAGTGGTAAGTAAAATACTAAGAACCTTACTACCTATATATGCTATTAGAGTATCTTCTATTCAAGAAATGAGATTAGTTGAAAACAATAATATTACTCTAGATAGACTGATTTCATTTGAGATGAATAACTTTGATAATAGTGTCTTACCATCTATAGAATCTGCATTCAAATCTTCTTTGAAAATAAGTAAGTCAATTCATAGATACACTATGAGGAATGATAGTGAAAGTGATAATGAGGATCAAGGACTTGATGAGATTAAGGCACTAATGGAAAGAAGATTGCAGAGAGGCAAAGGTAGATATGAAGGTAAATTACCACTTGTATGTTTTAATTGTAAAGAGGTTGGACACTTTGCTTGAAGATGTCCTAACCAAAGAAAATATGACAAAAGTAATGAAAGAGAAAATGAAAAGAAGTTTGACCGAGGTGATAATAGATATTACCGAAGCAACCAACAATCTAACAGAAGAGATACCCAAGACTAAAAGGACAAAGGAAAGAAAGCTTGTTACCTGGCTGAGAACAAAGCTAATGATACTGACACCAAATCTGAAGAAGACATTGAGATGGTATTTGTAGCCATAAAGGATGATTCAGAAAAAGAAGAAGAAAGGTATGTAGAGACTGCACTCGTATCTAAGGTTAGTAAGAATGTTGTCTGGATTATAGATAGTGGCTGCACTTACCACATGACCGATGATAAAAAAAAAGTTTGAAACTTTTGAATACTATAATGGTGGATCAGTAAGAATGGGTAATGACACACCTTGTCCAGTTGAAGGTAAAGGAACCGTAATGTTGAATAACCTGTTCAAATGTGAAAATGCTTACTGGGTTAAAGGAATTATTAAAATATATTAATTTTTTCATAGCTGAATAATAAAGGTCACCAAGTAGATTTTGAAAATAAGAAGGCAAAGATCTTCAATGAATCAGGAAGGTTGATCAGAACTAGTGAACAAACAAAAGGTAACCTTTTCTATCTTGATGATATTAACGCCACTTGTTTAATGGATAGAAAGGAAGACATATGGTTGTGGCATAAGAGATTGTGTCATGTGAATTTTGAAAACATGATAAAGATAAGAAATGAAAGAAAATTCAGAGGCTTACCAAGCATGTCAAAGCCCGAGCATATCATGTGCAAGAATTGTCAAAAAGGTAAGATAACAAAGTCGAGTTTCAAGAGTAAAGCCCATTCATCTAATACAATTCTAGAATTAGTCATACTGATCTATGTGGACCCATGAGGACAAAGAGTTACTATGGATATAGGTATTTTATTCTCTTTGTAGATGATTATTCCAAAATGATGATAGTTATGTTCTTAAAAGATAAATCAGAAGCATTCAATATGTTTAAATTGTATAAGGCTATGGTAGAAAAGAAAAGTGGTAAGGAATTGAAATGCTTAAGATCAGATAGAGGAGGGGAATTTATTTCAGATGAATTCACTAACCATTGCAATGAGCATGGAATTAAAAGACAAGTTTCTACACCGAGATCACCACAACAAAATGGGATTGCTGAAAGAAGAAATAGATCAATTGTTGATTGTGCAAGAACATTGATGATTGAGAAAAGCATCACTCAAACTTTCTAGAGGGAACCTGCCAGTACTACTTTCTACACATTATACAGAGTACAATTGAAGAAGGACACAAAGAAGACACCCTATGAGCTTTGGTATGGTTACACACCCAATGTAAGTTACTTCAGAATTTTCGGTATTCAATGTTATGTTTTGAAAGATGAAAGAAATGGAAAGATTGACTCCAAAAGTGATGAAGGTGTCTTTCTAGGGTACTCCACCAAAAGTAAGGCTTATAAATCTCTTAACGAGTCATCTAACAAGATCATTGAAAGTGAAAATGTAAGAATAGATGAATTTGTAGAGAAGAATGATAAGGTAAGAAGAAAAGAACAGAAGACTACAACAAGTTTTTTTATACTGAAGAACCTACCACTCTACTCAAAAAACTGTGTATGACTCCCAAGAAATAGAACATTGCACCTGAGCATCAGGCTGCAATTACCAAAAATCAAGAAAATACTCAAGATGATGTATCGAGTGATGGAGTTCAGAACGAAGGTCAAGATGATAATCAAAATGATGGACAAAGAGTTGAACCGAAACTTGTCAAGTATGTCAGAAGACATCATCCACGAAATTAGATCATAGGAGACAAGAAGGTTGGAATGAGAACAAGAAGCAAGTCACTAAACAATAGATGTTTACTTTGTGATTTTGAGCCTAAATCTATTGAGACTTCACTTGAAAATGAGGAATGGGTCAGTGCTATGAATGAAGAAATAAAATAGATTGAGAAGAACAGTACATGGAAATAAGTTGAATGAGAATGGAGAAGTCACAAGAAACAAAGCAAGATTAGTATGCAAGGGGTATGCACAAGAAGAAGGTATTGATAATGGTGAAACCTTTGCACCCGTTGCTAGACTAGGAGTAAGAATTCTTCTTTCTTATGCTACATTCAAAGGATTCAAGGTATACCAAATGGATGTCAAATTTGCATTCCTAAATGAAATACTAGAAGAAGAGGTATACATTGAACAATCAGAAGGGTTGGTCGATCCAGAAAAGAGAAACATGGTATCTAGACTACATAAAGCCTTGTATGGATTGAAACAAGAACCTAGAGCCTGGTATGAAAGACTTCACTCCTATCTCATTAGCATTGAATTTGTAAGAACAAGTGAAAATAACAATCTGTACTTAAAATAAGATACTGATGGTAATATTCTGATTGTTGAAATATTTGTTAATTATATCATTTTTGGGGGTAATGAAATGTAATGTAAATCCTTTGCTAATGAAATGAGAAAAGAGTTTGAAATGTCTGTTTGGGGAGATCAAATTCTTTCTTTGTCTACAGATTCTTCAACAAGATGCAGGCATATATATCACTCAGTCCAAATACATCAAGGAAGTGTTGAAGATATTCAAGATGGAAGATTCT
Source organism: Thuja plicata (assembly GCA_018584345.1). Classification (NCBI taxonomy): domain Eukaryota; kingdom Viridiplantae; phylum Streptophyta; class Pinopsida; order Cupressales; family Cupressaceae; genus Thuja; species Thuja plicata. The sequence continues at coordinate 3,890,019 of MU227968.1, read as the reverse complement.
AAACCAGTTGGAACACCTATGGCAACTAGATGTAAGCTAAAAAAGGAAGACAAGTGAATTGAGGTAAATCAGACCTTGTATAGATCAATGATTGTAAAACTAATGTATGTTGTTCATACTAGACCAGATGTAGCACATGCAGTTGGAATAGTTGCAAGATTCTCTGCTATTCCCAAAGAATCACATATGACTGTTGTCAAGAGAATTCTGAGATATATAAACAACACTGAGGACTATGGCTTATGGTATAAAAGAGAAGGAAAATTTGAGCTTCAAGTCTATACAGATGTCGATTGGGCTAGAAACATTGATGACCGAAAGAGAACAACTGGAGAAGCATTCTTCATGGGTGACAGACTTGTCACATGGATCAGCAAGAAGCAAGGATGCATCTCTCAGTCTATTATAGAAGCATAATATGTGGCTGCTACTGCAAACTTCTCTAATATTGCATGGATCAAACAGTTGTTGGAAGGTATGAATATGGAGATTCTTGAACTAGTGAATATCTATTGTGATAATACCAGTGCAATAAACATATCAAATAATCCAGTCATGCATGCTAAGACTAAGAATATTGCTATCAAGTATCACTATTTAAGAGAAAAAGTGCAAGTAAAAGAGGTGATAATGGAATATGTTCAATCAAAGGAACAATTAGATGACATATTTACCAAGCCATTACTGAAAGATACATTTGACTACCTGAGACAAAGACTAGGGGTACAACCCTTTTCTACTGGTCAATAAGATAACTCAGAGGCTGCATCAGCCTACACACAATCAGAATATCATTCATGTTGATGCAAGCACAGAAATGGACTGCAAAGATACATTTGTACACAGCAAGGTACAAATCTACACTGAACGCTAGAATCAATGTATTGTTGATGGATAGGGAAATTCAAGGAGTATATTATAAAATGGGATGGAAGATGATATGGATGAATTTTTTGGCATTTTTGTCAAAGGGACAGATTATATCATTATCCATGGAGAGAAGTTCCTAAGAATTGAAAGGGAAAGTTAATCATTATCCAAAGGGATTGATTACATATGAAATATCCATCAAAGGGAGAGAAGTGACATGAGGGAAAGCATACATAATAAAGGAGAGATTTCTATCAAGGGAAAAAGAGATGATCAAGGAGAGGAATAGTTAAGGCAGAGCACATATCAAGAATAGAGACATAAGACAGAAGCTACTACATCTATCTAGTAAAGGGATTGAAGATTGAAGATCACACTCTACAAGAAACAAATCTAAGCTATATGAGCTTACCAAAATCCAAACATTTGTATTAGTTATAGTAGGAGAGATTGATGAACTTCAACTATTATATTTCATATTTTATTAGTAATAATATAGTGTGATAATGTAGTGTGTTTCCATCAATGCCAAAGGAGAGATTGATGACATGTAACTGATTGAATGTTTGAAAATGTTAAGTTGATCACCAAAATTTAGAAAGATAATGCAAGACATTAAATTAGTTAATGGATTGTATTGTCATTGATGTCAACTTGATATAATCTGATCGTTTATATACAAAGTGTCAAAGACTTCAGAGAACCAGAGAGATAAAGATTATGCTTTTAGTAATGCATAAAATACCAGCATTCACTAAGTGACTAAAAACACTGACGGTTAGTGGAACCCGATAGACAGAGAAACCCGAGAGCAAAGTCATAGTGATGCCTGAACAAGAAACCTGAAAAGTATTATCGACAAGAAGAATCACAAGCATTACCGACAGCCAGATTTGTAGTGTTACCTGATGAACAGATAACCCTTAAGGACAGCCAACCCCAACAAATAGACAACACCAACGGAGAAGACACTAACAAAGAAGCCCGAGGAGAACTGAAGTGTTGACCAAAGCTATCAAAGAGTTAAAACACCAAAACTAACTGAAGTTCAAAAATGACAAAATACTTAGCTCGCAAGAGCTAAAGATATACTTAACTGGTTGTTGACATTCTTTTCATCGACAAGTTAAAACCAGGGATAAGTAAAATATTTAAAGTTGTTTTATCCAGTTGTCATGGAGAAACCTATGGGATAAAACTTAGGTGAAGCTTTAAAGAAAGATTGTCTAAGATTGCAGATCACGCTAAGAACAAGAAAATCAAGAAGTGAGAAACGGTGATATCATGTCTGTAAAGCAATGATATAATTCATTATGAATTAAGGGGAGTGAATAGAGAAAGAGGATGCTGAAGAAAAATTGACGAAGAAAAACTTCATACAGTCCTGATCAATCAAGCTGAGGAAAGAGCTAAAGATTTCTGTGGACACTGAGCAATAGAGAAGCATAGCATCACTGAGCAGAAAGAAGTGGAGATAAGGTATTGAAAATATACATTGATCAGAAAGGTATTATGAGCTTACAATAGATTTGAAAATCTACAAGTCTAAGTTGTATGTATGAATAGATCATTTAATATTTTAGTTTAACCATTGATTCAGAAAGTCTCTTAACCGAGCAGGACTTAGTAATCCTTTCTATATTGAGATACATCCCAAGGAGTATCAAAAAGTTTGATCATGAAGATAGCATGAGATGGCAGATACCATTTGGAAAACTAGGGTTTAGTCATAGAAGGTAGCATAGAGATGCCCGATATCAAGCGACAAACTATTCTATTTAAATCCTCTAACAAGGTCACACCTAACAGTGTGTTTGTAACCTTTAACAAAGTTGGCTCTTCACCGAGCTCACTTTAGAAGAGTGAAAATTTTGGGTTACTAGTCCCAAGTGGTTTTTCCCTTAATAGGGTTTCCACGTTAAAAATCCATGTGTTAATTTTTTTATGAGTCATTACTTTTATGTTTTTCATTACACATAACTAATTTGGATTGATTGGTATACACTAAGAAATTTACTATTTTTTGGTAAATAAAAGACTGCTAATCGGTAAACATAAGAATAAGGTTTAACAGTGAACTCCAAGAAGTAGTTATTTGATAAGTTTATTTGAAGACATACATCTTGTAGGACTGAAGATAACTAGAGGCTTAATATTGTGGTACTAAGTTTTTGGGTTGATTTATTGGAATATTTTGAGGCCACTTACTCACCCCCCCCCCCTCTCAGTTATTCTAACACTTTCACCAAAAGGCATGGTTTAAATATTTTTAAGCTATATCTCCTCCAAACCTTTCCAACAATGTAAGTGTTTACGATGTAACCACTGAGTCAAAATTTATGACCCTGCTAGGTCGAGGTATCCAATTTTGTAGTTTTCCAAAATGTTATAGTTTTTTTTTTTTTTAACTCTCCAAAAATCTTCAATTTAAATAGGATTGAATCCATAGATTGTTGGGATTCCATATATGTGTATACAATTCATTTTTCATAAGTTAATAGGGACTTTTGCTGAATACAACTATCTTTTTGAACTTTAATATTGTCCATTTTTTACAATACTTGCAAGTTTTTGCATTCATTGTATTGTTTAATCAATTCACCACTTAATTCAGATTATTTAATCTGCACAATGGACTTTATAAGTTTTTATGCCAAATTCTCTTTATCTTTCAACTTAAATCCTTTAGTATTTTCTAGTAATATTTTCTCTTCTAAGTCTTCATCCAATAATTTTATCTTGAAATCTATTTGCACAATCTTTGAGTCAGTTTTATAGTGATAGAAAATAACATCCTAGTATAACTCAAATTAGAGAGCAGAATAATATTACATTAAATAAATTCCCTCAACTTGGGAATATCATTTTTTCACCTACTATGCCTTTGTATAGATCAAGAGATTAATCTGCATCAAAATTTTGTTCTGCAAATCCCACTTGTAGCCAATGGGTCTTCTATACTCATGAAGATCAACCATATATCCAAAGTTTTAAATAATTTGAAAGCCATCATCTCCTCCTTCATCCTTATTTCTAAGACCTCATCTCGTTGGAAGTAAAAACTTCTTCCACATAGCTTGGTTCAAGTATCAATATAATTAAGAGAGGAATATAATGTAAATTTAGTGTAAATTCCTATTAGGTGATTTCCCCTTCCTTATATACCATCTCATAGTTATCAATGAAAAATTCTTGTTGCATATGCACCCTCCTCTAAGTTAGAGTTTGCAAATCAAAATATGTTTCTACCCCTCTTCATTTATAATACCAAGTCCAATAGTTTTTTGGTTTCAGATCAAAATACTACAAATATATTTAAATACACTTTTCCCTCTCTTTCCCCTTTGACTTTTTTCATTGGATAGGACTCTAAGTTTGTCAAATGTGACGTATTTTAAGTAGAGATCCTTCAAATTTTTCATATTTTAAAACTTACAAAATGTACATTCTCATTGTTATTGATGAAAAATCTTAATCTTAATTTATGATGGCCTACTTTGGATAATCTTAATTTTAACCAATACCTATCAATTTTTTGACATAGGGTTTGTACAAAAGGACATCATCTTACAAAAGGTTAAAACATTGATCATCATTATTTTTTATGCATTAAAATAACTAGAATCATAAAAAGAATACATAACCTCACTTTATCTCTTCATTAGTTATGATAATTTTATATTTAGTTCTCAGGACTATCAAACCCAAGCTCAGATTTACTTGGTCTATAACGAAGGAAAATATTACATTTTAATCTCAAATAATCATTACCTCATTATACCTGTAAAGGAGAAAAATGGGTTATGTGGAATAAGAGTGTTTTGATACTCAAATCACTTATCGCCTTTACATTTAATGTTTAGAGTGGAGGGAAAGATAAGATATTCCCCTTTATTCTCAAATGCACAAAAGAAGTATCCAAATTGATCAACCCAAAAAGGATCAATGCATAAGTGAATCGATCTATTGGAAATAAGAATAAAGAAGGGGATCCTAGGCTTCCCTCTTGAAAAGTGTGTGTGGATGAATGTAAGTGTGTGATAGATTTAGAGTGATTTGAATTGAAATGGAAAGGAGAAATGCACTAACCTTAAAATATTGTAGATCAAAGAATACTATTTTTTGGGGTCTATACTTAGTTTCTAGAAAATTTGAAGTATGATATGGAAAGGAAACGCAGAGACAAAAAAAACCTAGAAATATTTTTCTAATCCAATGTCGTCTTATGAAAAAGGTCGACCCTATACCACAAATGTCAACCCTGTCCTACACATATCTGAAAGTGTCCCTGTTCACGCTGTCTGAAAGAAGACTAAAAAGGGTATCCAGATCTGGTCTTAGATCTTCAATCCCAAACCTGTACCTACAAGAAAAAAAAAGGTCGACCCTGTACCACTTTTTCCAACTCGATCTGCTCAACTCCGAAAGTGTCCCTATTCACATAGTCCGAAAGAAAACTGAAAAGGGTATCTAGATCTGGTCTCGGATCTACAATCCCGAACCTGTACCTGCAAGAAAAATGTTTTTTTGTTGTGGGGGAGGGGTTTTCCTTAGTCAAACCCCGATTTAGGAATTAACCTTGAAATCAATAATTGAAATAAGAATTCTAGCAAGTAGTAGAATTGAATCTAACAATGAAGCTATGATATTGAATAGATATGTAATTGTAATTCAAATGTAAGAAAGTATGTAAGTATGAAAGAATGAACTCAATAGAAACCATAAACCTCCATGATTATATGCTTGGAATCCACCTTAAAGGAATGATGAAGGAGTCTTGAAGATGCACAAAGGATCTTGAAGGAAGATCACACCATCATGATGGCTAGATCTAGGGCTTGAATGATAAAACTTGAATGCTTGAACCAAATCCCTTCAAAGGCTTGGAAGCTTGAATCCTTGATCTTCAATGGATAACTTGAATTCTTGAGAAGAAGAATTGAACACCTTGAGAGCTTTAAAACATGTAGAGCAATGGATGCTTGAACTTTTTGCTTGATCACCTCTTATCACTTAGTTGATAGTTAGAGAAAATGAGAGGAGAGGGCTTCCTTTTGTATGAAACTAGGGAAAAATATTCTAAGGAGGCCTACATAGGATAATTAGATCACCATTAAAGCCTTTAACCCTAGGAGAGGACCTATATTAAATATAATTTAGGAATCAATCATTTCGGAACCCAAAACAGCCGACCCGGAAGCAGGAGAAAACTTTTTGTGAGGACTGACATCCGGAAAACCAAAAGTTCCTGGGATTTGGACCCTAGGATAGGGTCAAGGTCAGCCCTATCCTAGGAAAAGGTCAAGGTCAACCCTGTCCTATGAGGTCGACCCTATCCCTGAATCCCAGAAACACAGGTCTGTATCCCAGAATGCAAAAATCAGGTCAGAAAATGGTGGAAAGAAGGGTAGATTAGGGGGATGATGTGATGGAGCTCAAATACATCCCCTAAGGAGGGCTAAACCCTCTTAAAATGGAAGTGCTTCCATTTTAAGATGATACATTAAGCCCCCACTTTAGCGGGAGTACAGAAATCAAATGTGCTCACGGTAAAGTTAGAGTAAAAGGATCCTAGTGGATTGCAACAAGGTGAAATATCAGTAAGTCAGGGACACGAGCCCCCAGACTAAGGATTATAACTCAACATACATACATAAAGATATGGAAAGTAGAGAACATTCACTCATAGAAAACATACATGACTACATAAGTAAGACAAGAACAACACTATTGATAACATAGCTTCATGATCTAATCCTACTAGCATGAAAGCGAAAGAGAGAAAACAGAAAGTGATTACCTCGCCTAGTAAGATGCCCACCTTACTATGAATCACCAAGGAGGGAGAACCCCCAACAGGTTCACCCATAAACTGTGCTTGTAATTGTAAGTGCGTCTTCTGACGGCTTTTTGAAAATACCCATAAATCCACATTCTTGTGTCAGTATGGAGTATAAAATGCGTGTCCATTCAGGATTTAGCATATCATAAAAGGGTGCGTATCTCTTCAGGATTTAGCAACTTATGTGTGTTACCCTCCGAGGATTTAGCAAACATAAAAGTAAAAATGCATGTCTCTTCAGGATTTACCAACTTGTGTGTGTTACCTTCCGAGGATTTAGCAAAAAAGTAAAATGTGTGTCTCTTCAAGATTTAGCAACTTGTGTGTGTTACCTTCCGAGGATTTAGCAAAAAAGTAAAATGCGTGTCTCTTCAGGATTTAGAAACTTGTGTGCGTTACCTTCCAAGGATTTAGCATTCTGTGAAATGTAAATAAATGTAAACTATAGTACAAGGGAGACCCTATATATGCCCCCCTCCTTATCATGGCTACCCACTAGGAAGGATAAGGAAGAGGAAGAGGATACCTACTTCACATGGTAAGGAG
>MU227968.1:3869118-3880359 GCA_018584345.1 Thuja plicata | reverse complement strand
ACTCAAATCACTTATCACCTTTACATTTAATGTTTAGAGTGGAGGGAAAGATAAGATATTCCCCTTTATTCTCAAATGCACAAAAGAAGGATCCAAATTGATCAACCCAAAAAGGATCAATGCATAAGTGAATCGATATATTGGAAATAAGAATAAAGAAGGAGATCCTAGGCTTCCCTCTTAAAAAGTGTGTGTGGATGAATGTAAGTGTGTGATATATTTAGAGTGATTTGAATTGAAATGTAAAGGATAAATGCACTAACCTTAAAATATTGTAGATCAAAGAATACTATTTTTTGGGGTCTATACTTAGTTTCTAGAATATTTGAAGTATGATCTAGAAAGGAAATGCAGAGATGAACAAAACCAAGAAACCTTTTTCTGATCCAATGTCATCTTATGAAAAAGGTTGACCCTATACCACAAATGTCAACCCTGTCCTACAGAGATTCGAAAGTGTCCCTGTTCACGATGTCCAAAAGAAGACTGAAAAGGGTATCCAGATCTAGTCTCGGATCTTCAATCCCAAACCTGTACCTACAAGAAAAAAAGAGGTCAACCCTATACCACTTTTTCCAACTCGATCTGCTCAACTCCGAAAGTGTCCCTGTTTGCACAGTCTGAAAGAGAACTAAAAAGGGTATCCAGATCTGGCCTCAAATCTACAGTCCCAAACCTCTCCCTGCAAGAAAAATGTTTGTTTGTTGTGGGGGAGGGGTTTGCCTTAGTCAAACCCTAATTTAGGAATTAGCCTTGAAATCAATAATTGAAATAAGAATGCTAGCAAGTAGTAGAATTGAATCTAACAATGAAGCTATGATATTGAATAGATATGTAATTGTAATTCAAATGTAAGCAAGTATGTAAGTATGAAAGAATGAACTCAATAGAAACCATAAACCTCCATGATTGTATGCTTGGAATCCACCTTAAAGGAGTCTTGAAGATGCACAAAGGATCTTGAAGGAAGATCACACCATCATGATGGCTAGATCTAGGGCTTGAATGATAAATCTTGAATGCTTGAACCAAATCCCTTCAAAGGCTTGGAAGCTTGAATCCTTGATCTTCAATGGAGAACTTGAATTCTTGAGAAGAATAATTGAACACCTTGAGAGCTTGAAAACATGTAGAGCAATGGATGCTTGAACTTTTTGCTTGATCACCTCTTATCACTTAGTTGATAGTTAGATAAAATGAGAGGAGAGGGATTCCTTTTGTATGAAACTAGGGCACAATCTTCTAAGGAAGCCTAAATAGGATAATTAAATCACCATTAAAGCCTTTACCCCTAGGAGAGGACCTATATTAAATATAATTTAGAAATCAATCATTTCGGAACACGAAACAGCCGACCTGGAAGCGGAGAAAACTTTTTGTGAGGACCGACATCCAGAAAACCAAAATTTCCTGGGATTTAGACCCTGGGACAGGGTTGAGGTTGGCTCTATCCTAGGAGAGGGTTGAGTTTGACCCTATCCTAGGTCAAGGTTGAGGTCGACCCTGTCCTAGGAGGTCGACCCTATCCCTGAATCCCAGAAACACAGGTCTGTATCCCAGAATGCAGCTAGAAATTAGGTCAGAAAATGGTGGAAAGAAGGGCAGATCAGGGGGATGATGTGATGGAGGTCAAATACATCCCCTAAGGAGGGCTAAATTCTCTTAACATGGAAGTGCTTCCATTTTAAGATGATACAATACCACACTTAGTCAGTTACTTAAATCTGTTTGTTGCATCCATTTTTTGTTGTGCTTAAAAAATATTAGAAAATTATGAAATCAATTAAGAGGGCTTTGACTATAACATGGAGGGCTCAAGGTTCGTTGATCATTTTTTACTCCCTAACATGATTGTCAATGGTGGATAGGTTTTTTTTTGGAAAGCATGTGATAGTATTTTTTTTGGAGAGCATGTGCATGGTGAATCATGATAATGGTGTGTGGTATGCAGGTAAAAATAATTAAAGGTGTGTTCCTTAGTTTTGTTCCATGACTTCAATAATATTCACAATAAAAAAATGTGAATTCATCATTGGGATATCAAAATTGCAATAGTGAACTTGTTTAGCGAAAGCAATTTTGTTGTACAGGAAAGAAAGTACATCTTTTGACTTTCTAGTTTCAAAAGATTTTTCTTCCTTCTCTTCCTTAACAAAAATTTTAGCTTCAAGAGAAGGTTTGGTTCTACATAGATATGTTGGATGTGTTTGAATTATGTATGCTTAATGTGAATTGAGTCTCATAACTTATGTTTTATAATCTATAGTGATTTTTCATGCACATGTTCATAAGTCTTATGCAGTAGAGAGTTACAAAATAGCTTTTGGGAGTTGTAATTGGTATTGGGAGAGTGTTTGCAAGCTCTAAAGGAATTCTATGAATTGAATATTACTTATAATGCCATTTGAAGTACTGAAGTGAGTGCTTTCTCATAATTTGTAGAGTTTTTACCCCATATCAAGATTTTTTAGGGTGTCTTCTTTCTTCTTTCAAGGGGTCTATCTTTCTATCTTCCAGTTTTGTTTTAATGTTGATACAAGTATTCTATTTTTGTTGCTCTCAAATATTGAGTCTACAAAGTTTCTAAGTTGGTGACTAATTAACTAATTAACTAACTTAAGGAGCATCTTGATAGTTTATAGTTATAATATTTATGACCATATCAAATTCTAATAGTGATTCTTAATGCCACCAAGTTTCTAAAATTAAATGTACGACATAAGGAAAACTCATTCTATAGATATTGAGAATTTGAAGGGTCAAATTCTAGGGTCGCACCTTAGAATCATGGTTGTACTCAAAGTAGAAATCAACTTCTTTACAGAATCTCATATTTCATGAAACATATTCACCACAATCTTTTGCTTCTAAGTTTAGTCTCAAATTTGAAATATATAGGTTATGTTAAAGAAACCAAACTCACAATCTTTAACTATTAAACATACACTAATTTTAGTTTAGTTATTTTTTCTTTTGTTCATATGCACAAATATCAAAATATACATTTAAACATATCTTTATGTGAAAAATAAATTAAAATTATATCCCCTTCGCTACTTAAGAAGGTGACTTTTTGATTCAAATCTATAATATCTCAAATTGGCTTTTTCTTTTAAATATTGTTAACTGATAGGTGTCATTGCAACTCTGTCTAGCATTCCTGAGGTATAACTATTCCTCTAAGGATGCACTTAATAGCCCACAAATCACATGCATCAAGTAGGTCTGAACCTCAATGTCAAATCCGAGATAAATGGGGAGAAAATCCATGGTCTAAGCCAGCTCTGCTACCTTTAGAGGGGTACTAACTCAAATTGTTGTAATTCATTATTAGAACTTGAGAAATGTGACATTTATATACTATGACTTATTTTCTTAAAATAAAATAAAATAATTGATTTACTTATTTAACCCTACAAAATATTTTTTATTGAAATGTAGAATATAAAGAAGTACAATGGCTAAATAGTAAAACATATTGTACATCAGAAAAAATATAGATAATAAATCATTTGCAGCATAAGAGGACTTGAAAGGTACTAAATAATTTGTCGAGCTGCCAAATTTGCATGGCGTGTTTTCCTACTCTCCAAGAATGAAAATCATTCATAAACCTCAGTACGATACTGTATAAAACTATTGGTGAATATAGGCTGTCAATTTGGGGTCATTTAGAAATTATAGGGGAAAGTTTAAAATTTACCGGGACCAAAAATTATATTCCGTTGGTGATAATGTGTAAGAAATTGAGAAAATTAAATAAACCAATGGGCGATGGACCCGGGCATTGGACCCAATATTTTAATAAATTTTGGGCGATAGGGTGAATCCAATATATCCAAAATGTTTGCCAAATCCTGGGTCGCTGACATGCGACATTCGCCAAATGGCGAATAATCGCCACTAACATTTTCACTGATATGTTTCTCCCCCTCTTCATTTATAATACCAAGTCCAATATTTTTTTGGTTTCAGATGAAAAATACTACTCCAAATATATTTAAATGCACTTTTCCCTCTCTTCCCCTTTGACTTTTTTCATTGGAAAAGACTCCAAGTTCATCAAATGTGATGTTTTTAAGTAGAGATCCTTCAACATTTTCATATTTTAAAACTCACAACATTTACATTCTCATTTTTATTGATAAAAGTATTACACTTAATTAATGATGGCCTACTTTGGATAATCTTAATTTTCACCAATACTTATCAACTTTTTGACATAGGGTTTGTACAAAAGGACATCATCTTACAAAAGGTTAGAGCATTGATCATCATATTTTTTTATGCGTTAAAATACTTACGATCATAGAAAGAATGTAGCCTCACTTTATCTCTTCATTAGTTATGATAATTAAATTTAGTTATCACGATTATAAAACCCAAGCTTTCCGATCAAAAATAAAACCCAACCTTAGATTTACTTGGTCTATAACTAAGGAAAATATTGCATTTTATTCCCAAAACATCATTACCTCATTATTATGCACTTCTTCAATCCGCCAAATGAAATACCAAATTTATAAATGCAAATAATAATTTAAATTTGTACAAGAATATAATAATGCAAATTATTATTCAAATTATGCACTTCTTCAATTCACCGAATGAAATACCAAATTATAAATGCAACTTATCATTTAAATTTCTACTTGAATTTAAAAAATGCAGTGAATGACAAATAGAAAAATGCAACTTGTCAATCAAATTTCTACTTGAATTTAAAAAAAGAAAAATTAATATTCAAATATGTACTTCTTCGATCAACCGTATGAATGTAAATGCATGTGCTTTTATGCATGAAATGACCGATGTATTCCCACCACTATTTGATTTTCAAATACACCAAGCATAAATTAAATGACCAGTTTCGTATAAGAGTGAGGAAGTGCACGTAATTCAACATTCCTTGTTTGAGATTTGCATTATTCTCTGCACTCAAAGCTGTTTTATTCTCTGCTCTTTCCAATTTAATTTGGTACCAAATATTTCATATTTTTATAAATTATTCTTTGCTCTCTTCTTTTAACTCTTTTATTGTTTGTCTATTTAAAGCTTCTACACATGTTTTGCAATGTCTTTTAAAAGGGTTGAACCCATTGTTAATTATAGGCTTATGAATGTTCATTATAAGCTTATGAATTAATATTCATAACCATGTAATGAACTACGGTGAACATTGTCACTTTAATCATGAGAAGATGTTGTATTTATTTTTAATACAGTGTATTTGTATTTTGAATCATTTGGCTGACTTATTTCTAGGGTTTAATCATTTCTCTGATAAATATTTTGAGTATATTCATTTCTGGGTGTCAGAGGGTTTCTGTCTGTTCTCTTCTAATGTGTGTGCATAACTTGCTTTCATGAATTCCTTGCGGTGATTTTGGTAGTTCATTAGAGGCTTATGAATGCTATATTATCCACTGTAATTATTGCAATATATGTGAAAGAAATAGGGAACTTAGATCCACATACATATATATATATACACACACACACACACACACACACACACACACACATACACACACACACATATATATATACACACATATACATATATATATATATATATATATATACACACACACACACATGCATATATATACACATATATATATACACACACACGCACGCGCGTGCACACACACACACACACACACACACACATAAAACTTGTTTTCATGAATGTTTATGGGTGATTATAAAATTCTCACTCTAGCACTTTAATTGTTTGTGTCAACATCTTATATATATATATATAAAACTTGTTTTTCATGATTTCCTTGCAGTGCACAACTTGTTTTCATGAATGTTTATGGGTGATTATAAAATTCTTGTTCTAGCACTTTAATTATTTGTGTCAACATCTTATTATAACCCGTCTATGACCCCATTTACCCTCAGCTGACCCCATAACAAATCACATTGAAACCACTGCTATCCAAGTGGTGCCACGTAACCGACATTGGGTTACCCATTCATTACCCATCGATAACCATAAAACTGTACCATTTTGCCTCCTTGTTTTGTCTTCGTGCCTCTTTTGTGCTTCATGTGATGCTCCAATCACATGTAATAAGTAACCATAGAACCATGTATATTGAGAATAAGTAGTCATGCTGTCATATTGGTATCATTGAACTGTTTGACACACATAATTGGACTGTATGCATTTTCCTTCATTTCATCTATTGAACATTGACTGTATGCATTTTTGTTATATCCATCTCCCACATTAAACAAATTTTTTTATTGTATTCCCTTGCACTTCATACTTGCATGTACATACAAGTATTATTTCTATATATGACAAAAATAGGGAACATTGTCGATTTAATCATGAGAAGATGTTATATTAGTGCAATATATGTGACATAAACAGGAAACAATATCAATTTAATCATGAGAATATGTTGTATATTTGCAATATATGTGATAGAAATAGGGAACATTGTCAATTTAATCATGAGAAGATGTTGTTTTATTGCCTCTTCTCTAATTCATGTGATGTTGCAATCACAAGTAACAATTATTTCACAAGTTGGTTATTGTTCAATGCATGTGCATAACTCAACAATCATTTTTGTTATATCCATCTCCCATTTTTTTTTAAAAATGTTACAGTATTCACTTGTACTTCATACTTGCATGTACATGCACACTAACATACATACATACACACTTACATGTGCACATTTATGTATTCATGTGCACACATACAACATATACATATATATGTGAGTGTACACTTACATTCAATAAATTTTGCAAATAAAATATGATTGTAACATGTTCTCCTTGTTTTGAATAAGTAAGCATGGGTACATTGTCATTGGTTTCATAGCAGACAAGCATGTCACGAAAGTGAAAGTCAAGGATAGTAATCAGTGGTAGCACAACTTATTTTGTTGCTCTAGGTGTGCAGTTAATAGAATAAATGGATGTAAAACAAGAATCTATTGCACAACAAGATTTTGTTGCGGATCGCATGGTGGGAAAGAGAAACACAAGGACAGTTAAGAGGGGTAGAAGAACTATAAGAGTTACTCCAAGTGTGCACTACACAGAAAAATCTGAAGTACATCATGAATTTGTTGATGTTCCTACTGGAAATGTACATGTGAATGCAACAACAGGCAGTGGAGTGAAGGCTAACACAAGTAACGTTCTCCATCCACCCCCATTATCAAAGTGGACACAAGAGAGCATGAAGGCTGCTATTAAAAGCATAGAAAACGGTGATATTTTTATCAGAGGTGCAACAAAGAATTTTCACATACTTGCTTCCAGTTTATGGGCATGGCTAATGGGAACAACAGTTACCAAGCGTAAGGGCCCAAAAATATTCCTTACTATTGAAGAGGAGGAAGAAGTTGTGGAATGGTGCAAGTCCATGGAAGATATGGGGAAAGGGATGGAAGCTAGGTACTTGCAGTCAACTGTTGCCCAGATTAATCTAGGAAGGGTTACCCCTTTCATGGATGGAATGTCAGGCAAATCATGGTGGCACAGTTTTAGAAACTGCCACAAGGAATTTTCAATTAGAAAAATAGAAGGTCTAGATACAGACAATGCTATAATGGTTCTCCCTAGTGTCGTAGCATGTTTCTATGATAACTTGAAATGTGTATACAACCTTAACAATTGTGGGTCTAATAGAATTTGTAACTGCGATGAAATAGGTGTGCAAGCTAGAAGGAAGTGTGGTATGCAAGTAATTTCATGTAGGGGAACAAGATATGTCCCACGTCTAATCTCAAAAATTAGGGAGTGGATCACTGTCCTTTCCTGTGTGAGTGCTGTTGGTTTGAGCAAACCCAGATTTTACCTGTTCAAAGCAAAGAGGCATATTAAAAATTACATTATCTATTGTGAGCCAGGGGCATGCATGGAAATACAAGAACACACATGGATGACAAAGGAATTGTTAATTGGTTGGAACACTTTGCAAGAAACATCCCTAGTAGAGTTTCCCCCTCAAACAAGTCACTTCTTATATTTGATGGTCATGACAGTCATGTGGATTTCAATACTATTGAGAAAGTAAGACATCTAAGATTAGACCTCCTCATACTTCCTGCACATACCAGCCATAGTTGTCAACCATTGGATGTGAGTTATTTTTCACCTTTCAAAACATACTTCAAACAATACAGGAACCTGTGGTTGGTCAATAACCCTCAATTAGAAATTGGTCGCAAAGAGTTGTCAACTCTGGCCATCAACACATTCAAGCTGGCATTGACTCCCACCAATATAAATAGTGGGTTTCGTAGGAAAGGCATATGGCCTTTGAACAGGGATGCATTGGTGCATGATATGAGGCCAAGTGAGGGTTTTTTTGTAGATGAGGATGAGGCTGCAACATATTCAAATCAGGAACACCATGAAGCCACAGTAGATGTGGATGTAGAGGCAATTGTGGTTCAGTCATTTATGCAATTGATTGGCTACGGTGAAGAGAAAATAGATAATTTTGTTGCATGGTACAATGACCACAATCAAAGGGCACCACAAAATGTAGCTAGCCAAGTGCACCCAGCCAACCAAGAGAACCCACTGAACCATGAGTAGAAAACCAAAAATGGTGGAGAGAGTGTTGCACAAGGGTTGAGCTTACCATCTCTAGCTACAGTACCTGATTGGTTACATGAGGCAGCCACTAATATTTTTCAACCAATTAAATGTGTCAAGGAGGATGTTTCCCTCTCACTTCCATCACCACCCCATGTTGACCCAGCAGACGTGATTCACTACTTCACAAATGAATCAAATTGGGATAAGTTGGATACTCAAAAATGTGAGGATGTACTAGAAGCAAGTGACCATGATGGTGACAGTGACTTTGTGCCATGTATCAAAGATCCCGCAAACACTGATCAACCAAATAATGTTGCAAGCATATTCCCCAATTTACCAGTGCAAAGGATGCAGCAAAGTACATGTGGTGCACACTCAGGGGTGGTTCGACTAAGAATAAAGTCATAGGTACTCACATTTGATGTCTACATTGGACAAATGGAAGAGCAAGAATGGATTAAGAAGTGAATGGAGGAGAATGCACAAAGAAAGAAGGACCAGATAAGGGAAAGGAAAGAAGAAAGAGAGGCAAGTGCAGCAACAGCTGAAATTATGAGGGCAGAGAGAGTTCAACAGAGATTGAGAGACGTTGCAGAGAAATAAAAATGGGCAGAAGACAAGACACATCGAAAGGAAGAGCTGAGGAGAGAAAGAGAAGAGAACCAAAACATGCCTAAAAGATGTAGAGCCAACAAGGGAAATACATCTTCCCAATACAAAATAATTACAGTCAGTTCTTTTGCTGAAGATACTGTCATTACAACTGAAACAATCACAATTAGCACTCCCAGTACACCTCTTCCATCTCAACACCCTATACTTCTTGAAATGTGCAATGCACTAGCCCTAGCGTTAGCAACCATTAATGCACATGCATTGCAAGCCCCTCAATCCTCCTCACAGGGGTCAACCAAAGGTGACCAAAGAAATGCAATACTAGCCCAAATAGTAAATATAATTAAGAACACACTGACTCATGTACAACAAATCCTTGCAGGGGAGAGAGTGTTGAAACTTGAAGTGTCAGTCCTATTCCTTTTCCCAGTTTTATGGGAAACTAATGGAGCTCATTTTGGATGTGGCTGCCATGTGCCTCTACTAGAATTAAATATAATCAAGTACAATGGGTGTGGCAGCCATTTTTTGTGGTCTGATATCGAATGTAATTTTTTTGCGAAGTTATGGGTTTAATGTTTTGAAGCAGTGAATGACAAATAAAAATACATATTGTCATTGTTCAGTGGAATGAAATGTGCAATGTTTAATACATACAATCATTGTTATCTATTGAATGCATGACTACTTATTCACAGTATACATTATAGCCCAAGATAATGACAAACCAGTTATGCACACGCATTGAACAATACTTTGAATAAGTAGTCATGTTGTCATATGTAAAATGTACTAATACATATGACAACATGACTACCAATTCAATTACTATAATGAATGTACCAATTGAGCACAAGACAATGATAAACTACAAAATGAAACAATATTACATAATTGAATTTTTACAAGTACCCTAAATTTTAACATGACACTAAATTAAGTAATGAACCTTCAGATAGAGTGAAATGTCTAAGTATAACCTGAATCTAAATTATCAAATGAACATGACTTCATAAAGCATACATTCAATTATGTTGGAAACGACCAATTCAATTACTATAATGAACCTAGTAATTCAGCAAAAGACAATGATAAACTACAACATGAAACAATATTATGAAGTAATTGAATTACCAAAATGAGTGTAAATTTTAACATGAAACTAAATTAAGTAATGAACCTTTAAATGTATAAATGTGAAAAATAAAAATCAATAAACAATCAAATATTCCAAAAAAAACAAGCACTCCATGGTTTCATAGCCTTAGTAAAGTCAAAAAGACTTTACATATTTGTAGTCGTTTCGATGTTCTAGCTCTTCACCTATCAACCAAGGATACGTGGAAGGGTCTAATTAATAATACATGTATAGAATAAAAGGAAAGAAAACTATATAATGTCATAAAATTAACTATTCCTGATTAAAATTAGTGTGTTGATAAACACATTTTAATAACAATTAAGTGAGAGTGTTGTCGAACTCTACCACGTGACCTTCATCCATCAACCGATGTTGCCCAAGTCTTCTCCTAGTAGTAGACATGCAAAAATTTGTAACAACTGGTAGAAGTAACTTATTCACTGAATTTATCATTCAATTAATGCATGCACAACATAGCAAACCTAATTAAAGTCCTACATAATTAAATCGAATATTTGCATTGTCAAGTTTGATCAACACTATCCCATCAAACATCACATGATTAAACATCAACTATACTAAAATTTGTGAAATTATTGCAATATATATAACATTGTTAAATTAGTGCAAAATATGTCACCGAAATAGGGAACATTATGAATTTATTGGAATATATATAACATTGTTAAATTAGTGCAAAAAATGTCACAAAATAGGGAACATTGTTAATTTTTGCAATATATATAACATTGTTTAATTAGTGCAAAATATGTCACGAAAATAGGGAACAGTGAGAATTTATTGCAAAATATATATAACATTGTTAAATTAGTGCAAAATATGTCATAGAAATAGGGAACATTGAGAATTTATTGTAATATATATATATATATATATAT
>MU227968.1:3812911-3832259 GCA_018584345.1 Thuja plicata | reverse complement strand
GTTTAGCTTGTTTCAGTAATGGGTTTGTTGATTCGGCATGCAACTATTATTGAAGATGAAGTGGCAAGTTCAGGTATAGTTTCAGTGCTAACTGATGCTCTTCGAGATAAGAAGGAAAAACTGAGAATATTTTCTATGGCAGCCTTAGGTGAACTTATGTTCTATATCTCCACTTAGAGTGAAAATATAATATATAATATGTTATAATTTATAATATAATATATAATATGTTATAATATATATAATATATATATAATATGTTATAATATATAATATAATATAATTTATAATATATAATATAATATAATATAATATATAATATGTTATAATTTATAATATAATATATAATATGTTATAATATATATAATATAATATATAATATGTTATAATATATATAATATATTATAATATATAATATAATATAATTTATAATATATAATATAATATAATTTATAATATATAATATAATATAATATATAATATGTTATAATTTATAATATAATATATTATATAATATAATATAATATATAATATGTCATAATTTATAATATAATATATAATATGTTATAATATATATAATATATATATAATATGTTATAATATATAATATATAAATTTTTTTTTAATTTTATTTTGCGTTTGTCGCAATTGCGACGCCCATAACGTATGCGACAGGGGCGATGTATGAGCGACGCCCGCTCCCATCGCATTTGCTTCGGGCATGCATCTCAATTGCGACGCCTCGACGTGCTATTGCGATGGGGGTGTTGTATGAGCGACACCCGCACCCGTCGTATTTACTTCGGCCATGAGTCGCAATTGCCAAGGCATTAGTCACAATTGCGACGCCAAAACAAATCGATACGACAAATTTCCTTTTTTGGCGACGCCGCAATGAAGTCGCAATGTCGGGCAAGGGCATCGTAAGTGATTTGGTTTTCGTCACCATTGCGACGATAAACCAAGCAATTGTGACGAGGTTAATGTTACAATGAGTGGGCTGCATAGCGACGGATTGAAGTTGCAATTGTGATGAACAAGGGAAAACGTCATATTTTGTGACTAAAAAATAGTGACATCTACTACTGTCGCAATTGCAACACATATCTGTCACAATTGCGACACATAGCCGTCACAAATTGATGCCAAATTTACTAGTGAGATATCCTCCGGATCACTAGACTTAGGTATGAATTTTATATTCCCTTTGTTAATTATGTTACTCAAACTTTTGTTGTGAAAAGCTTCGAGGTAAAATTTGTGCAAGTCAGGACCCACAGCATCCCAAAGGTGTTTGTAGAATTCATAGGGGAAGCCATCGCATCCAGGAGATTTATCATTGGCCATAGAGAAATCTACCTCCTTGAGGTTTGAGATGGTAAGCATTTGCTCACAGAAAGCACACTGCTCAACCGCTAGGCGGTTTGGAGTAACAGCAATACAAGCCTTGAGAGCTTCATCCTGAGCAGCCGAATTGCCCTGAGAAGCAAAGACTTGCTCATAGTACTAGACAAAGGCCTGAAGAATCGCTAGAAGCTCAGTAAGGGTTTCAGATCCTTGCTTGATCTTTTGAATACCAACATTAGTATGACGAGCTTTGAGAGCGTGAAAAAACTCCTTGGTGGCTTTGTCGCCCACCTCCAACCAATGGAGGCGGGCCTTGATTTGAGCACCACGAGCAGCATAGGCATCAACAATTTTCTTCTCATGGTGAAGCTAGGCTAGCTTAAGCTGGAGATCGGTATCAAAGGGGTTCAATGTAAGCGCTTCAGCAGTGCTATGTAGAGCCTTAGTATTAGCTTCATAAGCATGCTTTCTGTAATAGGCTAGCTGACGGCCATAAATGCTCACAGTGTGGGCAATGGCATCATTCCACTACTGAATCCAACTAGTATCACTGTGGGGCCGAGGTGCTAAATTCCAAACTTGACGAATGTGGGCTATAGTGGAATTGTGCGTCAGCACAGACGTGTTAAGAAAAAATTGCATCTGTGCAGCTCTCTTGGCGCAGGACTGCCAAGTAATGGAAAAGTAAATGGGGAAGTGATCTGACAAGGTAACATCTGTCAGAGGAATGACAGGTAGGCCTCGATCTTCAGAAAAGGAGAAAAAATATTGAGCCGTTATCATAGCATGATCCAGTCTCTTAAATATGTGGTCAGAGCCAGCTCTAAAATTAGACCAAGTATGCCAGACCCCACCCTGTTGGCGGCGGTTAGCATTGGGATCAAAAAGGCCCAATTTATTGTGCATGTGATAGCAGGCTTCTCTCTCCCCAGCTGTCAAGCGAAAAGGCAAAATTCCTTCCTTGTCAGAGGCCAACTCAACCATGTTAAAGTCCCCACACATAACCCAAGTAGCTGGAGGCAGGTTGTCTACCAGCCAGTACCATAATTGAGATCTTTCGACAGCATCATTGGGGGCGTAAACATTAATTACACCAAAAGAATGATTATGCAGAGATAGCAAAATCCAAGTTACACGTTGCATCGGATCAAATCCATGTGCAATAACACAAGAATGAAGGCGAGGTGATAGAATAGTAATGACACCGCCTTTTCCAGCTTCATGCTGAGAAGAAAAGACAATGCCATCCGGCCATATGACAAGATAGGCAGAGTTAAGCAAAAACCCAAAAATTTTAACTTCTTGTAAACAAAGCACGTCCAGATTTTGAAGTCTGCGACGAGCATCATGAACATAGTACTTTCTGGAGAGGTCAGTTAGACCTCGCACATTCCAGGACAAAAAAAATCATAAAAACTCTTTCATGGCTTCCTCGTCCCCAAGAGAGGAGAAGCTATTTTGCAAGTAGGCTAGAACAGAACCAAAGTTGGGGAGAAATTCTCCAGACGAGGTAAACCGCCTTTTATCTGGGTCATCCGTGTGTCCATCAAGACTGGGAGACCGACGCACAGCCCTAGAAGTAGGCAAAGAAACCGTTGGCGGTGCAAGCACCACTTCTAGAGTGGATGGCTTTGCAGCTGAACTCTTCCCCTGTGTAACAGGGTTTGAAACAAAGGGCACCACTGGTGGTGCATCAACTGGTGGAGAATGACCAACGGGCGCATCCAGAGACGAAAACACAGCAGTAGAGGCTGGTGTCATCTTAGGGCTTGAGGCATTTTTGCCTTTACATGAAATTGTAGTCCATTCTTCTTTTTTTCCAGCATCGGTGGCTTTGACCAGCGCATCTTTAGGCAGGTTTCACCCGAGGGGTAGCCAGTGGGAAATCTTTGATCTTGTGCTCTGCCGATTGACACCGATAACAGGTGTTGGGAATATTCAAATAAAGCACCTTTTGAGAGATGGTGAGAGCACCAATCTAAATTCAACAGTGTCCTTGAGGTCCCTAGAAAGGTCGACCTCAACACAGACCTGCTTCTGGGGACGGGCATTGAAAAATTTGTAATGCTCCATGACAATGACTTTGCCAAGGGTCTTAGCAATAGACTCAATAAATGGCCAGCATGGCAAAGGGAGGCCAGGGAACTCGACCCAAACTGGAACCCTAAGCTTTTTGTCATTTGAGACAGTAAAATCTCGAGACCATTTCTGAAAAACTAACAGGGAGGACCTAACAGTCCAGGGTCCACAGTTAAAAACCACTTCTGCCTGAGAAGGGTTAGCAAACCAGAAAAGGAGAAAACCTTTGGTAAGGTTTTGCACACCATCAAGATGGACCCCATGAGGGGTCCAGCTCTTGTTGACCCAATCTTTAAGAATACTTTCAGGAGGAGTACAACCCACAAAATATCCAATCAACGTATGCTTTTCTAACCATTCACAAGAAGAATCAAATTCCTGTGGATTAAGAACAATATCAGGGTTACCTCGTGAAAGACCTTCGGGACGAACTTGTGGGGACATTTGTTCAGAGGAGGCACCATGGTTATCCGAAGCTTCAACTCACGCACCAGCAGCAACTGTTGGGCCGAAGTTGGCCGGAGCCATACTAAAAGCTAACCCTAATGCAAAAAAGATCCCGCAGTAAATGCAGTATGACAGGTGGATGGCCCAGAGCGAAAACACAGATAGGACGCCGTACGCATGAAACCCTAGCAGAGCCTCGAGAAATTTAATTACACTTTTCAAAATCAATATTTGATTTCTTTCAATAATGCTAATAACCATATTTTCAATGATAGAGATATTTCTCCACCAAATGCTCTAAAGGGGAAAAAGAGAGATTTATTATTATTATTTTTAAAGAAAATTCCATCAAGCCTATTTTTTTTTTAAAATTTAATTTCCAACATATAATCAAATTTAATTTTAATATTAAATTGATTCAAGCTATTCTTTCCAATATTATAGGCATTTTATAATAAAAGAAATCCTTCTTCCAATAGTAAAATTAATTAAACTATTTTTATATAATAAGGGTATTATTATTTTTCAAAAGACCTAAAGATAGTAAATAGGGATTTTTCCCCAAACATGCAAAATGACAACAACAAGAAGGATATTCAATTTTAATATTAATTCATTAATTTTTAAGAAGAGTTTTCTTGTTCTTAAGCATGCAAAATAACTCATTTAACTTGTTTCCTTGCAAATTTGCTCCCATTTTTGACATGCACATGATGAAGACAAGTTTTCTACTCCTCAAGGTGAGACAAACATAGATCTGAGGGTTTGGAAGCAATTTTCCCAACAATAACCAATTTCCATCCAAAGAAGACATTTTCACCCAAATTGAAACCCTAAGGGAAATTCCAAACAGAAATCTTTCATACGAAAACCCTTATACCCAATTGGCATTCCATACCCAAAAATAAAACCTTTATGTTCATTATCATAGATCTGATAAGCAAACATAGAGGAAAGCACAAAATTGAAAACAAGATCATAATTTCTCAATTCTAAATCAATGAAACTACCAAATACCCAAACAAGGATGATCACACAAAGGGTCCTAGCTTTCAGATGCATGGAAGATGGGGATCTGAAAGCTACAATTCAAAAGATGAAGACCCTACCTCAATAACTGACGAGAAGCACAATTTCACAAATCCAAGTAAGAAGAATCCACAATTCCAAACAAGAGAAGCCACAAATCCAAGCAAGCTCTCTCAAAACTCCAATCACCTGATTTCTCCTTCTCCCTGATTGAACAACCCCAAAAAGGCTTCCAATCTAAGGATATAGATAATCCAATCAATTAGGTTTTCAAAAAGTGAAAACCCTAAACGGAATATAAATTATCTAATTATTAATTAAAATAATTCTTTTATTTTCAATTTCACTTAAAGCATGCAAAACTCAACTTTAAAATATCAAAGCAAAGTGTTAAATTGAAAATGCATGAGATATTATTTCAATTAAATAAATCAATTAACCATACAACTTAAAGTGATATTCAATAATTCAACTATGAAAAATTAATTATAATTAATTGAATTTAATATTTATTAAATCTCAATTATTTTAAATCAAGACTTTGTAATTAAATCAATTAAATAGGCATTTCATTAATATTTAATTATTAAATAGCCATATATTTCATACATCAAAGTTTTAACCTTATTATAGGTGCAATAATTAACAATAATATCTACCATGAAAATTCATTAAATAAATCAAGCTAAAAGCATCATCAAATCACCTGAAACCCTTCTAAACAGATAATCAACTGAAACAGACAATCAACTAAAACAGAAACCCAACACACACAAACAAGCTCATGAATTGACGTCACTTGACGGATTCAAATAGGATAGTCAATTAGATTCTTTGTCCATCAATAGGACAAAATAAGGGTTTAGGGTATGGATTTGGACCTGAATACTATCTCCCCTCTCTTACCATTGAGATATTACGATAGGGCACGCTCACTACTGCCAATTCAGGGAAGACGTAGCCCAGTACCTACAAACCTGTCATCACAAAGATGAGCATACATGCATATAATATAGAAAACAATGGTTGAGACTAGTTTATCGTGTGGATATCGTCGAAGCAAGTAACTACGACTCTGTCCCATACTATATCAAGCACGTCAAACAGGAATACAAAACATATAAATGATCCATGTGCATATAAATCTAGGGTCGGTATTGTCAGAAAACCATAATCGAAATGACATCCTAACATATACATCAACATCATGAAATAACCATAAATCATATGCAAATAGGAGATATAACACTCTAAGCAATGAATCAATAACATGCTGAAATGTGATACATAAATATCCTCTAAACCATAGATGAAATAACCCACACATAAATGAAAAGGCCTAAAAGAGTTCGGCAACCGAAACTGAAAAGCAACCTAAGAGGTGGGTATTACAAAAACTCCATTACAATTTCTTGCACATAGAGAAAAGGGGAAAAAAATGTGGAATAGGGTTTGCCTTGGTAAAACCTCTATATAGGAATCAATCTTGAAATGAAATAGAAATTGCATAAAGGAAGGTAAATGTAAACAAGATAAATGTCAGTATTCACCTTGCATGTAAAACCCTCATGAATGGATATTAAGATATGTCAAATCCATTAAGATTCTTGTATGTGTATGCTTGAGATGTAGAATTAAGAATGCTTTAACAAATGGGTGATCTCACAATAGTGTTTCCCACTTCTAGGGATGAAGGAAATTTGGGTTTGAAAATACTTACAAGTTTAACACCTTCACCCAAATGCTAGTGTTCGCACGAAGGGGGTACAAGTCTCCATGTGAACCTAGTGACATTTGGGTGTTCATTCAAAGGAACCCCTTCGCGCAAACTACCCCATGTAGGGTAGTTCACGCGAAGACCTCCTTCGCACAAATACCCCTTTGGTCAGATTCTTAATATATTTCTGGTGACCCATTTCATTTTCACATTTGACTGTTAGAGATCTTGTGGACCTAGGGCTTAGAGCGAAGTAGTGATGTCCAATGAGATATCAACACATCTTGAGATTTTTCAACCTCTTCTGATTGTCATTAGTATTAGGTACATGCATTTGTCCCTTTTTATTATTTTTTATTGTAAATTATATGTTTATATTTATTTTAGTTAGATTTTTGTTTTAAATAATTTTTGGTTTTTAAAAAACTAATTATTTTACATTTTATAATGTTTGAAAAACATAGTAGAAATGTTAGAAAATGTTAGAAACCATTTAGAAAACATTATAAAACCGCAGTAGAAATATTAGAAACTTATAGAAAATATTTAGAAAACATTAGAAAACCGTAGTAGAAATGTTAGAAAACATTTAGAAAAGATTAGAAAATTATAGTAGAAATGTTAGAAAATGTTAGAAAATATTTAGAAAACATTAGAAAATATTAGAATATGTTAGAAAATGTTAGAAAATATTAGAAAACCATAGTATAAATTTTAGAAAATGTTAGAAAACATTTAGGAAAAATTAAAAAACTATAGTAGAAATTTTAGAAAATTTTAAAAATCCATAGAAAATATTAAAACTCTCTCTCTCTCTCTCTCTCTCTCTCTCTCTCTCTCTCTCTCTCTCTCTCTCTCTCTTTTNTTAAAACTCTCTCTCTCTCTCTCTCTCTCTCTCTCTCTCTCTCTCTCTCTCTCTCTCTCTCTAAGTTATGTATATGTTACAGTTATTTATAAATGTTATTCATGTACAAGTAGATGTTAAAATATTATCCTAGGACCCCTTAGTACATCCTACAACCCTTTAAGACACTTAGAGCCCCTTACAGCACCTAGGGCCCCTTATTAGAACATTTAATCCTTAACAACCCCTATTGTGACATAAAGCTCTTTAAGAACCCTTAGGACCCTTGTAGAAACCTAGGACCCCTTATTAGGACCATTTATGACATAAGATTCCTTAACATGTTAAAATGTTATCTTAGGACCTCTTAGTACTTCCTATGACCCTTTAAGATAGCTAGGACCGCTTATTAGGACCTTTTGTGACATAAGATTCCTTAACAACCCTTATTGTGTCATAAGATTTCATAAGATTCCTTAAGTACCCTTAATATGACCTATTATGACATATGACCCCTTAAGATGACTTATTAGAACATATAACCCCTTAAGACACCTCGAACCCCTTATTAGGACCTTCTGTGACATATGATTCCTTAACAACTCTTATTATGACATAAGATTCCTTAAGATTCCATAATAACCCTTAGTACGACTTATTATGACGTAATAGGATCAATTATGACATAATATATCCTATTATGACAAATGACCCCTTAAGATAACCTATGCGAACATATGACCCCTTAAGACACCTAGGACCCCTTATTGAGAACTTTTATGACATAAGATTCCTTAACAACCCTTATTGTAACATAGGATTCCTTAAGATTCTATAATATTCCTTAAGAACCCTTAGTATGACCTATTATGACATATTAGGTCCTATTATGGCATATGACCCCTTAAGATGACCCGTTACAACATATGACCCCTGAAGACACCTAGGACCCCTCATTTGGACCATTTGGGACATAATTTTCCTTAACAACTCTTATTGTGACATAAGACTCCTTAAGATTCGATAAGATTCGATAAAAACCCTTAGTATGACTTATTATGACATAATAGGCCCTATTATGACATAATAGGCCCTATTATGACATAACAGGATATATTATGGCATAATAGGATATATTATGGCATAATAGGATCTATTATGATATAATTGGTCCTATTATGACATAATTGGTCCTATTATGACATATGACCCCTTAGGACACCTAGGACCACTTATTAGGACCTTTTGTGACCTAAGATTCCTTAACAACCCTTATTATAACATATGACCCCTTAAGCTAACCTACGAAAACATATGACGCCTTATTAGGACCTTTTGTGAATAAGATTCCTTATCAACTTTTATTGTGACATAAGATTCCTTAAGATTCCATAAAACTCCTTAAGAACCCTTAGTACGACCTATTATGATATAATAGGTCCTATTATGACATATGACCCCTTAAGATGGCCTATTACAACATATGACCCCTTAAGACACCTTGGAACCCTTGTTAGGACCATTTTGGACATAAGTTTGTTGGGAATAATGGGAAGTGTGTACTGAGAGGGGAGGGGTGAATCAATACCTCTAAATTTTTTCTCTTTTAACCTTTATCCATTGTGTAATCAATTTCATAACCAACCATCTGCTCTATACTATCTTTGTGTAAGATATATAAATTCTTTAACTTAATCAAACATGTAAACATTCATAGAAACATTCATGAAAGTAATTGACTCATAACACAAGATATGGTAATGCAGAAAACTCCTGTTAGAAGGTAAAAGATGCTGTGGAAATGGCACCCACAAAATATTCACTATCTGCAGATTGGAAGGGGTCGGTTAAGACTTACAATTTGATCACTTCTGATGATCTACCATGTTAGGAGTATTATGTGGAGACTTGTTAAGGTCTACTTTATTAAGAGCTTTAGCAACACTATTTAGTGTGCACTCGGTTAACAAATTTACAATAGGATTGTTAAATCCACCTTCCTTGAAAGGATTTATTCTATTTTCTACACTTGTTAGAATGCAGACAAAAATACTCATTGACCTGAGTCTATGCAATCTGACTATTGTTGATTGCAGATCCATTACAATTCACATGTATAAATGTATCACCTATTTTGATTGATTAATGCCTCTTTTGCTTGCTAACCTCTGTTATTGGTTCTTGGTAACCAAATTCATCTTTTGTTGTTCTACTTCTTGAAACTCTTAATCTTATCTATAGATGTGCTCATTGGCTACATTCATCCTCTCATTCATGATAATGAATGATTACAACATCTATTTATAAGATAGATTGACCTAATTATGTTTCATGTATAACAAAACTAACTCTATGATAAAAGGTTTACAACTTGACCTTGATTTCCTAGTCTGCATGTTTCTAATCAGTTAGACTGATTAAAACAATTACAATAATGTTGCTTGTCCCTTAAGTAATGGTTTTAAAACAAGTAAAGACTCTATAAATAGAATACAGTTGTTTTATCTGACGTGGAAGTCAGATCCACTTTTTCCAGGATGTAACTGACTTTTGGTGTCTAATGCTCAGTTTTCTCTGAAATTAGTTTGACTATCTTTTCGTGTTCCTGGTTGAACTGTCTATGAGTTTTCTCTCTTGTCTATTCTCTCAGTTTGCACTGTATCTGCTCGTCGGGTTCCTCTGTCAGTTTACTCTTTGCTTAGCAATTTTGGTTTGAACTAAAAACCTGACTTTCGGTGTAGTGTAATCGATGGTTTAAAAAAAAAAAAAAATCATTGCATAATAATGACAAAACTTTATGTTTATCAATCTCCCCCTTTGACATTAATATCAAAAACTGATATGTGTAGAATACTACCAAAATTTATAACATGAACACCATGTATGTTACCTTAGTCATTTCATGATTCCCCCTATGCATATGTCGGTATAGTATAGTATATGTGTATGTACACTTTGTCTTTATACTATCTCCTCCTTTTCCCTTTGTGCTATATTATCCTTTTCCTTTTCCTTTCCCCCTTTTTACTATATGCTCTGTCTCTCTACATATTATATCCTTTTCCCCATTTTTTCATAGTAAGGGAAAATCTGTATACCTATAGCTTATCAAAAATATGAGAGTGTGAGGACTTCATTTCCTCCATCATCTTCTCCCATTTCTCCTTGAGATGTTCTAGAGCCATATGCTCCAATGTGATTTGTGCATGCATGTCATAGATGTTGTCTACTACAAACATCTCAGGGGTGGCAATAAGTTGCCTTGCTAAACTTAGGCGTGTCTGCAGAAGTGTGAGGTTCGGTAATAGTATAGATTGTATCTTGGTAACCTCCTCTTTGAATTGTAATTTTGTTTCCCAAAGTTCCTATCTTAACAATTTTATCTCAATGATCTTCTCATAATGCAATTTGATTCCACTTCCATCGGTGGTTAGACTTTTTGCACTTGTAGTTAGATCGGATTTGATCTTTGCTATCTTGTCATTGTTATCCTTAGTAAATTTCTCTAAAGTGCATAGCTTTTGGATTAAGGAAACAACTTCAGTAATGATTGGATCTAATTGATCTGATAAATATGAAAGCTTTACCTTATTCACTACCACTTCTTGGTTGATCTTTTCTATCAATTTGTATTGAAACTTTTGTTCTTCTTGCTCCTCAATTGCCTTTTCTACATCAACATTCTATGTTGTGATGGCTTCAATGAGGATGGCAAGTTGATCTAGTATGGGGGCATTGTGATCAACATCTATGTCGGGAACAATCTGACTCAAGATGTCCCTTGTGTTCTCCAGTACCAATGAATCTCAGTGCTGCTTCTTTATCTTTTCTTGCAAATCTTTCCTTTGACAGATTTCTCCATACTCTTGGAGAGATTCAAAGTCTAATGTTGTTGGGTCACAATTCGGTATTTCAATTATCTCATCTAGTGTGACTTCCAACTTGTTCTTCTTTGTTTTCTTCTTTTTCTTCTGTGTTCCACCTATATGCAAAACCATAGCTAGCTTCTCTGCTTGGTCTGATGTTCTACTAGATGGATGTTGAGGTGTTGTACCTTTCTCTTACTGCTCGATGTTTTCCTTTCAGTTGTCTGAGGACATATCCTTGTCTACCTTTGGTTTTTCTGCAACTTCACCTTTTGTTTCCTTTGGCATGGTATCAACTGTCTTTTCTCGCTCATCCTTGTCTTTTTGCACTTCATCAAGATCTTTCATCTGTGCATCTTTCTTAGTGGTATCTTTATCTTTTTGTTATCCATCGATGATACTTTGTTCATCAGTTGTGTCCTTTTCTTTAGATGTATCTTTTTTCTCATCATTACCCTTATCCTCGGGAATGCTTGCATCGGGATTAGGAGTCTTCTCCTTCTGTGAGATAATATTTATTGCTTGAATCAATAGTGGCATTTGGCCTGGTATGTGTACTTGTGCAACATCAATTGTAGTGTCATGTTTTTCATTTTGGTCATTGACAATAGTGACATCTTCATCTTTATTTACTTCATTTGCTAGATCATCGGTGATGTCAATAATAGTATTGTCCACAGCAGTGTCTGGCCATGTGTCATCTGCAACATCCATATTATTGTTGTAGTGTCCAATTCCTCTTTTTCCAATTCTAATATTGTGATATCTTTATCAATTGTAGTAGCATGTTCGGGGCTTACCTCCTCAGTAGGTCAATTGAGTATTTTACTCCAAATTTCATTACTATCCTTTTTTAGCTCTATAATCTTTCCCTGTCAAACTTTGTAAGCTCTCATCTTGGGTGAGAACTCCTTTTAATGTTTCTCCATCATCTCCTAGAGTTCTTCCATTTTTTATTCTGGAGGCATAAGAGAAACTAATACTCTTTCCCTTATCTCCTTTTCATTCTTCAATACATAAGTCCATCTGGCAGATAGTCTTTCTTGTAGTTCTTATGGCATTCTGTCATCAAATTGTACTGGTACATATTTGAAGTTAATCATTTCTTTTATCAATGCTTCCTCAACCTTGTTCTGATGATCAGGCTCTAATGTTAGCCACTTTCTTACCTTGGTGTCGGTTAAGCCACCTCCTTTTGCAATTGATTCACATATCTCATCAATAGTTTCAGGAATATTTGTCTTTTCTATTTGGACGGATTCATCTTTCTTTATGTCCTCCATGTCTTTCTTATTTAGGAATAGCTTTCTTCTCCTCTTTTGTGCTTTGGACTGTTTGGTTGGAGGTTTTCTCTTATAGGTCCTTACTTGACCTTTCTTTAATGGTGAAGGACTTGTGTCCTTTTCTATTTGACTCCTTTTCCTTGTTGCAGTTGTAGTCCTAGGCTTCTTAGCTGGTGGAGGTAATGGTGTATCTGACTCTGTAGACTCTGAGTGACTCTCCTTCTCAGCTTCACCGATAGGTGACTATCCCTCAGTTTCTTCTATCTTTTTGGTTTCTTCTTCTATAACCGACAACCTTTTCTTCAAGTTTTTAACCATCTTGTCTTTCTTCCTGTCAATTTTCTTTACAACCAAGCCAGTTTTGATTCTTTCTTTGGCTTCTTCATAAGTGTCGAACTTAGGTTGTGATTTATCTATTGGCTCATTTATTAATGCATCAATTGCATTAGATGCTTGATCTATGTTTACTTCATAGTCAATTGGAGATAGCCATGTTGTTCTTGGTACAGCTGGCTTGATGTATGTGAAGTCAGTGTCTACCATAAAGAAAATGTTAGTCCTAAATTTTTCAATTAATTGTTCAAGGATCCTTACTCTCTTCTGCATTCTCTCCTTGAATCTAGAAAATGATTCATTCATTACTGACTCAAAATTATCTCCTAGTGATTTTATAAACTCACTAATCTGAATGGTCACTGGTCCAGTTGTGTCCCATTGCACATTTCCTATTGATGGAAAATATTCTTGAAAGTAGAAGAATATGCACACGATAAGTGAACCAAACTTACATGAACTTGACTTTGCATTTCTGATTGTCCTCAAGTTCTCTTCTAACTACTTGAGTATAATTTGTAACAAATCCAATTGAATTCCCTTCTTGACAATATTACAGGCTGTATCCACTACTTTGGATGCAATGTTGTTCATCCTGCCAACCTAAAAGAACTTTTATCCTAAGACACATGCTCCAAATTTTAGTTCATCATCGGTAATGGTGGATACCTTAAGTCCTCTTCCATCACATTGAGCTCTTGTGTTCTTCTCAATGTCAGCCTTAGGTGGGTGCTTCAATGCCTTTACCTTATTGGTTATTGGATAACCGGTGACAACATGAATAACATCTTGTGTTATCAGTTTAGGGTCATCCAACCATAGCTTTTGGTCATGTATCGTGCTCAATACTAACTGAATCGATTCGGTCTTGAATTCCTTTGGGAACCACCAGGAATTTGTAAGCCCTTTTACCTCGATGTGTTTGTGCTCTTCTTTTATAGTGCCATCATCTTTGCATAGCTTCTTGAAAGCTTTCTCAACCTCCAGGTCATCATTCTCTACAATCTTACAGTGTATGTATGCTCACACGTCTTCAATGAGAAAAACCCTACCTATTATTCTTGAGAATGCTCCAACATTGTTGGGTTGTGAGGTAACTTCTAGGCATATCTTATAATGTGGTTCCTCACAAGTGTTGTTCTTGATAAGATTGACCTTTTTCTCCTTAATACTCTTTAGCTTAGTGGTTCTTGATGTGGTCACCATTGTTTCTTGAAATTACGGATTTGTGCAAATGATAAACAGAGTTCTCGGTTTATACTTGGTACTTACTTTAACCTTTGTAGCTGCAAATGATCTACTTGGAGTGATTTGAATTGGGTTTGAGTCACTCTATAATGTTGTTTCTTCTTTCTCTAGTTTTTCTCTTGTCGCTTCGCACTAATCATTGGTGAGAAATGAAACCATTTTTTTTTCTATTTATAGAATTTTCCCTAAGTTGAGTCATTAATGCTCAATCACTCTTTGGTATGTGAAGATGGAGTCATTGGTTGATACACTAACTTCTCTTTCGGTGATCACACAATGCTTCAGACAATCTTTTTAACTTTCTTTTTACCGACGGGTTTCAGTGTTTGGCAAAGACAACTTTGTCAACTTACATGATTACTGAAAGATCTCGGTTTATACTAGCAACTTTTAGCTTATACATGTTAACCGATGATTCTCGGTAAGTGTAAAAAAATCAGCTTTGAATGTACACTGATGCATTTCAGTATGTATTGACGAGTCTGGGATAGTTTTCATAGATTTTAACAAGTAATACCATAGTGCATCTATAATCATGATAATTTGGTTTATTAAATATGTATAATGGAACTGATGCAAAATATTAACTTTGTATAATGTAGTTCCATACTTACTTGTTCTGCTTAGGTGGGGGTGGTGATGTCACCAGATCCATTGGACGAGGTGTCACCAATTGCATTTCTCAGTCTAGCTTCATCAGTGTTTGTAGCTTTCCTCCACATTTTGTTTCTCATCTTCCTGATGTCTTCAATTGTGTTTCCATTGGCAAAGGTGTTGGTCTCTTTTATTTGGTCTTTGTAGTCTTTCTTGAGATGACCGAATTTATGACAGTGTAAACATGACATTCTGGGGTTAGTCCAGCCTCTAGGATTTCTTGTCCATTGTCTCATATAGTTTGCAGCAATGTGACCAAACCTTCCACATGTTGTACAATTTTCCCAAGTGTTGTAATCTCATACATATTGGTTACCAACTCTATTCTATTGATAGGCAGACTCTTGACCTTTAGGCTTCCCTGCTTGCTTTTTGTTCTTCCAGCATTCAAGAGTTGTGTGCCCATGCATTTTGCAAGTAGGACAGTATTTGTCCATATAGGTTTCCTTCTTAGGTTGTTTCATCTCATATTTACATTCATATGCTTTATGTCCTTTCTTGTTACATTTATAATAAATTTCTATGAATGAAGATGTAGATTTAGGAATACCTTTCATTTTTCTCTTGCAAACATTTGATGTGTGGCCTTTCTTTCCACAGTGTTTGCATGTCATATTTCTTGGTCTCAGATTTGCATATAAATTCTTTGGATCAGCTTGATTGGGCGATTCTCCATTCTCAATATATCCTAGTCCAGTGTTTTTGTTGGCTCTCCTTTGTCCATCAAGAAAATCATCCATTCTTTTATTGCTTTCTTCAGCTCTCTTGATTATTTAATTATGTTGCTACTAAATTCTTACTTCTTGTTTCAGATTTTCATTTTCTTCCCTTAGGTCATCGATAGCTTCATTCTTTCAATGAGTTCTATATTCATTCTATTTGCCTCTTGACTCATAAGAATAATCTGATTTGTAATCTCATGATGATGTTTTGTAAGTCTCTATATTTTAGACTCTTTCTCTTATAGGTTTTCAATAATCTTCCTTCTATCATCAATAGATAGTGTTCTCTCTTTCTCAGCTTGTCTAGCATTATTCCTGACATCAATCATTCTTACCATCTATGTCTCTTGACCGGTTTGCAGAGATTTTACTTGTCCAACCAGATGTTGATTGATTTCATTTAAGCTTGTGATGCTTTCTTCTAATGTATCTGATGCTTTGCTTGTAGTAGATCCTGAAGACTCAAATAGATTTGGTATCTCTTCCTCATGGTAGTCTTTTTCATTACAACAAGATGCCATAATCTTTCTTTCATCTAAAAGTTGTCTCATTGTGATTCTAGCTTCTTTATACTACTCATAGAAGATCCAAATTTCTAGCTTCTGATTCTCAATACTTTTTTCAAGGCTATACTTCTCCATTGTATGATCTTTTCTCTTAAGTCTTTAAGATTTGCAAATAAGAGTTCTATCTCTAATACCAATTGTTGGAAATAATGGGAAGTGTGTACTGAGAGGGGAGGGGTGAATCAGTACCTCTAAAAATTTTATGTCTTTTAACCTTTATCCATTGTGTAATCAATTGCATAGCCAACCATCTATTCTATACTATCTTTGTGTAAGATATATCAATTCTTTAACTTAATCAAACATGTAAACATTCATAGAAAAATTCATGAAAGTAATTAAATCATAACACAAGATATGGTAATGCAGAAAACCCCTATTAGAAGGTAAAAACTGCGGTGGGGATGGCACCCACAAAATATTCACTATCTGCAGATTGGAAGGGGTTGGTTAAGGCTTACAATTTGATCACTTCTGATGATCTAACCTGTTAGGAGTATTGTGTGGAGAGTTGTTAAGGCCTACTCTGTTAAGAGATTTAGCAACATTTTTTAGTGTGCACTCGGTTAAGGGATTTACAATAGGATTGTTAAATCCACCTTCCTTGAAAGGATTTCTTCTATTTGCTACACTTGTTAGAATGCAAACAAAAATACTCATTAACCTGAGTGTATGAAATCTAACTATTGATGATTATAGATCCATTACAATTAACAATGTATAAATGTATCACCTATTGTGATTGATTAATACTTTTGTTGCTCGGTAGCCTCTGTTCTTTGTTCTTGATAACCAAATTCATCTTTTGTTGTTCAGCTTCTTGAATCTCTTAGTATAATCCATAGATGTGCTCGTTGGCTACATTCATCCTCTCATACATGATAATGAATGATTATAACATCTATTTATAAGATAGATTGACCTAATTAAGTTTCACGTATAACAAAACTAACTCTATGATCAAAGGTCTACAACTTGACCTTGATCTCCTAGTCTGCATGTTTTTAATTAGTTAGATTGATTAAAACAATTTAAAAAATGTTGTTTGTCCCTTAAGTAATGATTTTAAAACAAATCAAGACTCTATAAATATAATACAGTTATTTTATCTGACGTGGAAGTTAGATCAACTTTTTCTGGAATGTAACTGACTTTTGGTGTTTGATGCTCAGTTTGCTCTGAAATTAGTTTGACTGTCTTTTGGTGTTCCTAGTTGCACTATCTATCAGGTTTCTCTCTTGTCTATTCTCTCAGTTTGCATTGTATCTACTCATTAGGTTCCTCTGTCAGTTTACTCCTTGCTTAGCATTTTCGGTTTGAACTAAAAACCTGACTTTCAGTATAGTGTAACTGATGGTTTAAACAACTTGTTTTCTCATTGCATACCAATGGAAAAACTTTATGTTTATCAAATTTTCCTTAACAACTTTTATTGTGACATAAGTTTCTATTAGATTCCTTAAGAACCCCTTTATACAACTTATTATGACATAATAGGCCCTATTATGACATAATAGGATTTATTATGACATAATCAGTCCTATTAAGACATATGACCCCTTAGGACACCTAGGACACCTTATCAGGACCTTTTATGACATAATATTCCTTAACAACGTCCCTTATTATGACATGATGACCCCTTAAGATGACCTATTATAACATATTGTTAGAGTAATAAGTTAATTCACATATTAATTAAATCATTTTGATTTAATTATTAAGTCACTTATTATCTCTAGTTTACTTAAGTGAAACTTTAGGCATGTAATAATTAATTCTTTTATTAATTATTATCATGCAACCTAGGTTTCTCCCTTTTCTAGGGTTTTGAACACATTTATAAGGTTTGATCCCTTTGTGATTATTACCACTCAGTGATTTATCTGAAGATGCTATTCTATTGAGGGTTTCTCTCCATTGTTTACACAATATGTTTCCTCTTGATGGATCTCTTATTTTTGGCCTCCATAGATTTTAATTCTATCTTTGTGTGACAGGTTTACATGCAGGTGATTCTTGGGAGATGTAGGCTTGAGTTTTCATCAACTCCAATATAAATGACCCCTTAAGACACTTAGGACCAATTTTTAGGACCTAAATTGTAACATAAGATTGTTGGCAAGTGGTTCATGCAAGAATGTTTTGTAACACTTTAGGGTTATCATTTATGGAAACAAATCTAGTATGGATGGTTGCTTGGTGTCAAACATAGTTTTGGAGTTATATCTTGCAAAATGACTAAGTCCAGAAAGCAGAATTATAGAGTATAACAGTACAGTTTTGGTCAACAAATATAGTATATGATGAACGAAGACATGTGATATTAGGAGAAGCTATTTTGAGATGTATATGACCTTCAGTTAAGGTCGCTTATGTTTTGGTGTTGATCACAGTATGTTACAGTATGTTGAAGACATGCAAAGATAGAGTAACAAAGATACATGACAGATGAAAGGTTGCAATGATTAAGGGAGTATAATGCGGAGTCCAAATGTGCTATGTTGGATTTAGCTTGAGGATTACCTATGTTTTGTTAGTGTATGATCACCGAATTGGTATTTACATTTGGTATAAGTGTTAACTCTATTTTGTGATGCATTGGAACTCGACTAGACATATAATGATGTATAAATAGGAAGAGATTTTTGTGAAGTGAAGAATGAATGCAATGCGATGTACGTGATGAAATGAATAGATGTGAATAGATGAATGCATTGTGATGTTAGAATTAGATAGATGGTGATGCAAGCTACAACTAGAACTACCTAAGCATAGAAGATGCTTGTATTGTTCACTATTGAGAAATCACTGTAACAAAACCATATTTCTAATTGTATGAGTAGTGAGCTCAGTATACCTTTAACATGTTTTTTGTATTCCTCTAACAAGGAAATGTGCTAATGTAATAATTATCTCCTAACAAGGGTAGGCCTCCTAACAGGAACATAATAATTTTAGTATATATTTGTGGGTACCATCCACACCGGGGTTTTCCCTTGGCCAGTGTTTCCTTGACAAAAAATTCATGGTGTTATGAGTTGTGTGTTTTATGTTTATGTTCTTTTCATTTAAGCATTTATTTAGTTAAGTTGGAATTTACTAATTTCATGTTTAAAGTGTTGTAATACTGATTCACCCCCCCCCCCTCTCGATATTACTTAATCCTAACAAATATTCCTTAACAATCCTTATTGTGACATGATGACCCCT
>MU227968.1:3774640-3786807 GCA_018584345.1 Thuja plicata | reverse complement strand
TGTATAAACATTCAAGAAACATTCATGAAAACAAATAACACATAACACATGATATGATATCGCAGAAAACTCCTGTTAGGAAGTAAAAACTGCAGTGGGGATGTCTACCCACAAAACTTCACTATCTACAGATAAGAAGGGAGCTGGTAAAGGCTTACAATTGATCACTTCTGATGATCTACCCTGTTAGGAGTATTATAGTGGAGACCTGTTAGGATCTACTTCATTTGAAGCTTTAGCAACACCGTTAGGTGTGCACTCTGTTAAGAGATTTATCAAAGAACTACTAAGTCCACCTTCTACAAAAGGATTTCTGTTGTGATGCACTTGTTAGAATGCAACTAAAATATAAATGTTGATCTGATAGTGAATGCAATCTCTAATTGCTGATAACAGATCCTGTATAGCTTACAATGTATGTATGTAATCACCTTGAGTGATTGAGTAATACCTTGTCTCTTCTTGTCAGTATCCTTCCTGTGTTCTTGATAACTGCTGTGATCTATTTCTAAACTTTGCATGAATTCTCTTATTCTTCTTAGATGCTCTCCATAGCTACTATCATATTCAAATGATTACAAATCTCCCTTATTACAAATGATGGAACATCTATTTATACTAGTTTCTAGCTCTATTCTTGATTCACGCTTTTCAAATTAACTCTAGATCCAAGGTTTACAACTTGACCTTGATCTTTGGTTAGATATGTTTTAGATCCATTAGGATGCTTTAAAACATTTAAAATATGATTTCTTGACCCTCAAGTTAAGATTTAAAACAAATAAAACTCTATAAATAGAATTACATTGTTTTATCTGACGGGTAAAATCAGATCCACTTTTTGTGGGGTTCTTTAACTGACTGTCGGTTCTGATGGTCAGGCTTCTCTGTGAGTCTGTCAGTTTTCTTCTCCGCCAGTGTTCCTTACTTGAACTGTTCATTGAGTATGCCTTTTCTTCTCTGTCAGCGATGTTCTCAAAACTATATCGTCGGTTATGCTTGTCGTCAGTAATTCTTATACTTAGCATTTTCACGTTAGACATTTTGTCCTGTCGGGTATGCTTGTTGTCCACCGGTTATGCTTACTATCCGCCAGTTATGCTTACTGTCCGATGACCTTTATCATGTTTTTCCCTGTAAGTATACTAATGGCAAAACTTAATGTCATCAAATTATTCATTAATAACCATGTGATTGTATATAAGGTAATGGAAATTAAATAATGTGTATTTTCCACCAAATTTTCATTATATTCTTCTCTCATATTGATACTTGAACAAAGATTTGTGGAAGAATGTTTCCTTTCTAGTGAGAAGTCTTATAAATAGGAATGGAGTAGCAGATGATGGCTTTTAACGAGTCTAAGACTTGGGATATATGGTTGATCTTCATGAGGCTAGAAATCCCATTAACTATAGGTGGGGTTTCAAGGAAAAAAAAATTTAATGTCACAAGCCACTTGATCTATACAAGGTGTAGTAGGTTGAAAAAGGACATTCTCAAGTTGAAGGAATTTAATTTAGTCTAATATTTTCTCTTTCTTGTAAGTTGAGTCGTATTAGGATGTTATTTTCTTCACTACGCCACTTGATTCAAAGACTAAGAATATAGATGCTAAGATAAAATTATTGCATCAAGACTTAGAAGAGAAAGAATTACCAAGAAATAATAAAGGACCTAAGGTGGAAGTGAATTTGGTTTGCAAACTAAAATGTGATTGTATTGATTAAAGTAGTTCCGAAGGACATGGGATTAGAAGTTTGACATATGTTCTAGAATCGAGTTTTTGAAGAAGTGTTGTTGTTCATCTTGAATAGTTAAAATTGATAAATATTCACATTTTGATATTCTTTGACATGTTGATGATATGTTTATTTCTAGAAAGTAAAAGCATTAATTCAAGAACTTAAAATTTATTTTATTTTTATATTGAGTTTGAGATTGAATACTTAGGATTTTCTAGATACATAATTAGTATGGATATATATGTAAGGATAAAAGAGGTTTGGAATGCAATTCAATAAATGATCATAAGCATACACTTGTACCAATTAGCATAAAACTAAGTTCAAAATAATGTCCCAAGGCTTTGCCTCAATTTTAAAAAATGTGAGTGTTCATTATGTGATTGTGGTAGGAAGCCTCATGTATGTGATGGATTGTCAAATATTGACCAGGCGGTGGGAGTTTCATGTAAGTTCATGGTAAATCTAGGTAAACAAGATTAGACACATGTGAAGATAGTATTCATGTACTTGAAATGAAGTCTATATTAATTCCTAACTTATCATGTTACAAATAATGTGAGTAAAGTGTGTGTGTGTGTGTGTGTGTGTGTGTGTGTGTGTGTGTGTGTGTGTGTGTGTGTGTGTGTGTGTGTGTGTGTGTGTGTGTGTGTGTGTGTGTGTTGGGATAGTGATCTTAATATATAAATGTCATGACAAAATTATTGTTTGATTTCATTTTTTATTGATAAACTCGATGACTAAGAGATAGTCAATAATTTTCTTGTACATCAATGGAGTAGAATATATCGTTATAATCCATTCTTGCAAGAAAATAATTTGGTTGAACAGGTTAAGTTATTATATTGGCTATAAGAGTCAACTTATGGTAAATGTGATGAATACTAAGTAATTATTATAAGTAAGAGCCATGTGTGCCATGCCTAAGCATTACCTTGACTTCACCTTAACCTTGACCCTCACAATAACCTTAATAATTAAATTGTGTAGCTGTGATTGAATCTTTATGAAACCCTAATTAAAAGAAAACCCCAAACCTGACTTCAATTTCCATCCTATAATCCTAACCTTACTATTAACCCTACTTAAATACTAGTCATAAATTTAATTTAGTGAAACCTTAACTCATACTCTAATTGAACCATAATCATAACCTAACCTTGATTTTTAATCTTAACCCTAAACCCAATCCTAAATTTTACTCTAGAATGTTAACCTTAATCCTAGCTTAATTATAACCTTAAACCTAGCTTAAATGAACCATAATTATAGCTAACCCTATCCTAATTAAACCATATTTAAATCCTAACCCTATACAAATTAAGCCCTAACCCTTATAATAGGAAAGAGTACTTCAAAGGTACTTCAATCACTTCCCAAGCCTAAAAAACTAAGAACACTAGATATTGAAGTCAACAGAACAACTCATCTTGCTGCATATTTCC
Organism: Thuja plicata; assembly: GCA_018584345.1. NCBI lineage: Eukaryota > Viridiplantae > Streptophyta > Pinopsida > Cupressales > Cupressaceae > Thuja > Thuja plicata. Next base: position 3,783,617 of record MU227968.1, on the reverse strand, counting down.
ATTGCTGTGTATTTCCATCACTTATTGAAGAGGCAATAACGATGAGTGTTGTAGCAAGATTGATTCTGTCTCGTAACCTACAAACTATTTTGAATGGTGAATTTTCCATTTCCTCAAAAAGTAAAATCAACTGTAAACTTTTGTACGGTACTTTAACTCTTTGGAAATGAGACCGTCATCAATCTCGGCGCATCAGTCTTAAAGGGCCCATTTGGTGCCAAGCATTAACCTGGAATAAGCATTAGTTAATGCTAGAATAATTTAATTCTTTGTTTGGGGCATTTTTTCAATTCTCGAATTAGAAAACTAATCCCCATTTTGGGGCCAATGTTTGCATTAGTTACTTCTAAAAAAAAGCTGGAATTCATTTCTTATTCGAGAATAAGCTATTTATGGATTCAATTTTTATTTTTTATATTAATTTTTTTTTTTGAAATCTTTTTTTAATCTTTTTTTTTTTAATGTGGGTATGTATGTATATACACATGTGTGTATATTTACATGTGTGTATATACACACATGTGTATATACATATGTGTGTATATACACACACACATGTGTGTGTATATACACACATGTGTATATACATGTGTGTACATATATACACACATGTGTGTATATATACATGTGTGTGTATATACACACATGTATATGTGTGTATATGTGTATGTGTATATATGTACACAAGTTAAAAATACATATTATTCAAATTAATTAAAAAAATAAAAAATAATCCTTATTCCAATTCTACAATATGGGATCCAAACAAAGAATAGCTTATTCCAGCTTTCATTTTTAAAATTAATTAATCCGAGAATAGGCCCTTATTCTGGAATAGACCTATTCTGAATAAATTAATGCCATTCACCAAACGGACCCAAATAGAAAATTTAATAAGCAGAGGAGATTTCGCGGCCAAAAACTTCTTGAAACGTTGCCATGGACAAATACGAAAAAATGTAATGGGTGTCCGTATTGGAAAGGCAAATTTGATTACAAACGTCGAAAAACTCTGTTACCTAGTGAATCATCAATGTTGTGTTGTCACCCAAATGGCAACTTAACCTAGCTGGCTTTTTGCCAAGGCAAAACTTATTTTCGCTTTAGTAGAACCCGCGAATGGGATTGGAAATCGCCACGGCCCGCTTGAATTCCCATGTGTTAGAAATCTCCAAAAGCAAGAAATTTCAAAAGAAAACAAATGGATGGTTGTTCTCCACCGTAGGAAATAGGCGCCCCAATTTTCACTCTCCTTGGCTATCACACCTAAAGTTGGGAACTCTATAAAATGGTCTGATTTTCACTCTTCTTTGCATCCATATTTAAGGGAGAGGATCTAATACTTGAACACGTCCTAATAGTTGTGATAGTAGTTGTTAATTAAATACCCACACTTGCTGATTTAATATCCAATATTTTTAACATTGTACCAATAGTTATGAGTTTAAAGTTTCTATTGCTAATGATGACTACCCATAACTGAATGAAATGTGTCCCTTTTTCTAAAAAGCAACCAATAGTGTGATGCCACATCAGCTGTACAAGTATGGGGTCCCTAATGCACTATGATTGGTGTCACTTTTTTGGGGCTTTTTTGGACACTTTGGAAAAAAGCATGCTGATGTGGCATCATATTTGATGATGTAGCCCTGAAACCTTAGTTATAAACAGGGGACTTGTCAAGTAAGCTGCTGTAAAAAAATAGGAGTGATCTAAAATTTCCATGTAAGATTTTGAGACTGCAAAATTAAGATGTTCAACTACTGAGTCCTCTCCCCTACTGCTCGCTTTGAACCTTTTAAACCTTTTAAGGTCTTACTACTTCTCTGCATTGTCATTTTCCTTCCTGTAATGGACAGTCGTAGTGGGAGCTGTGGAGGAGGGTGGTGGCTCTATGCCATTCCTCTATTGGCCAATGATGGACGTGGGTACTTCCTACACAACACCGATGACATCTTTTCTGCATGGCCGCTCTACGTCGCAATTCTGCTCGTGGCTGCTTGCGCCGTTGTGGTTGCATGTTTGAGCCCCGGACGATGTGCATGGGAGGCGAGAAAGAAGGGCGGCGCCGCCATTCCTGGGCCGAGCAGCATGCCGTGGACTTGTCTAAGGTTCTTAAGCTGTCATGAGAGATGGTGCACCCACTTCATGCTCTTCCTATCGTCAGGGTCGATTACAAAGAAGCCTGAGAAATGAATGTGCTGGGTTTTTGTTGGTCTTAAATGTGGCGTCTTGCGGTTATGAGTAATGTTTTACTTTTTGTCTAAATGTGTAATGGTGGTGTGAATTCTGGGGCCGGTGAATCTTTTCTGCTGTGAAAGATTCAATTTTGTGAGTATTGGTCTGGCGTTTTCCCGGTGTAACAGCCAGAGCAATTTTTTTGACGGATTACTATATGTATGCAGTGGGAGTTCTGAAAGTTCCCACCCGTCCCATGTGGCGAACTTTATGATTTATTAATAATGGTATGAGTTTAAGAAAAATTCTAGGCTGAGCTATTTGTATCATGGTAGATTAATTATTCTCGTTTACTCGTTTTCTTCTGATTAAGAGTCTGCAGAGAATTTCACAGATTTGCCGGGCTGTTTGGATTAAATGATATCATACTATGTTCTATGCGCAAGCTTCTTCTTCTGAATAGCTGCTCTCTGTATTTATCGAGGTTGAAATTTTTATTTCAAGCAAGTGCAAATGAGTAGAATCGCTCGTATCGTGTCTGCGGCGACTGAATTTGGTCCGTTAGAAGTTCTTCAATTTACCGTGCAAGATTTATTTTGTGAACACAATTTTTATTTTTTTTTTGTTGACTTTGGTCTATAGAGTGTTATAAGAATTATGCTGTAAAAGTCTGATATCTTCATATTTATTTGCTTTTTTTAAAAAAATAAATAATTGGGTAGACGTTGGCTAAGCTTCAGACAGGATGCATAAAAAAAAAAAAACAAGTCAAATAATTTTTTTCTCAAATTCATATATTTTGTAGGGAGCTTAGCCGCTCCAATAATAAGTTGCTTTAGCATGTTTTTTAAGTTGTGTTTTTCCTAACAGAAATATTTTTGTGAACTTTTTTTTTTTTTTAGCAACTATGTTTTTTCAAAGTGTTTCTTAAACATGAATGAATAAATAAAGAGATTTTCATAACATTCACAAGGTCAATTTTCAAGACATTTAGATATAATTTTTAAGACATTTCAAATCATATTCATTGATCATAAAGAATGATCATTTTCTTCTTTTTGATGATAGATCACAAACTCTGATCCATAACTTTAATTGACATCAGAAATTAAAAGACAACTATTATTAACAATGTTTAAATCATAATTAATAATACTATTAGATTATAGCTTCAGTCGGATGATAATTTAGAATACATATAATACTTAGATATTGATTAATAATAATATATTTATATATATGTTATATTATATATATATATATATTATTAAATATATATTATGCAAACTTATATTATTCTAATATATGATTGATTAATGAAACATTAACAATTATAATGAATAGACATATTTCATGAAGGGACATGTCTCTCCTAGCCTCTTTCCCAATATAAATGAAAGAGAGATTATTGCATTTGAAAAAACACATACCTATCTACAACATAAGCAATGCCATTACATTTGCAATGATCCTAAATCTCAACATGGTATCAGAGCCAAGTTGCAAATATAGAACATAAATACACTCTGAAAATAACATGGTTGACCGACTAGCTGTGGATGATTTGTATATGTGGCCCTATGTTATGCAGAACTTGATGTTGTCATGTGTGCTTGTGTTCTTTGAATACTATAGTTGGGACCTTTGTTTCTGAATGTTGTGGAAGAGGAGTTCAGGTGGCTCCATATGATGGGTAGCATCCACAATATACATAGATGAGCATGATAAACAAAGATTTGTTTATATAGAAAGCATAGATTACAATGCAAACTATTAGTCACAGCAATACGCACCTATGAAAAATATCGGAGTCTTTATCTGACGATGTTGTGAATGATTGAAGATCACATAAGCCAATTGGAGAAATGAGATTCTCCACGCTCTCTACAGATCACTAATGAGGTTATTGTGATTGCATATGTGCAAGGCCCTACAGATCGTTGAACATCTTTGTTGACGCTGAAGAAATCAATTCTCGTTATCTAAGAAAACAAAGAGAATGATCGAGTGTTGGCGTTGTTGTTCCAACCGAATCTAATACGTCAATAGCTCACAAGAGGCAATAATACGAATGAGAGTTGTGTCAACAGAGAAAGTCTTAAGCATAGGCAAAGTATCTTTTTAACAATGTCATTCCATACATTTTTGCATTTGGGTTTTGAGTTAACCAATTTTGGCACTGTATTTGGGTAAAGGATTTCATCGAACGATCAAGATCGACTTGTTTTTTGTGGAATAATAGATCAACTTGTAGAATTTGGAGGTTAAGAAATTGGGGAAAAAAAATTTAGATGAGTGTAGCCATGGATATGTTCGATGTGTACTTTGGGAGGGTAGATTTGGACTATGATGGAAGGATCAACGAAGCTGAAGCAGTGGCCTTCCAAGGGGCCAAATTAGCCAAGCAAGTGCTTGCATAGATTTGAAGGCATGCTGATCACAATTACACATGCTTTCTAAGAAGAATTTTATAATGCTTTACTGCAGCATCATCCATAGTAATGGAACCCAAGTCTATGATGAAGGTTTCATCAAGCCCTCACCGGTGTGTGCAGAGTTTGAGCCCTACTGATAGCATTGAATAGGAAGAAAACATAATAGGAAGTTGGAGGAAGAGAAATCAAGTTTCGTGAGAAAGCTTTTACTATAGAGAAACCATGTAGGGATGTTGTGATTAAACACAATACTCTAACATAACAGATACGGTAGGAAGAAATATCAATCTGGCAGTAATTGAAGAATATTGTTGACAAAAATAATAATATGATGGATGAAGATCTACAGATCAATGTAATGGTCAAGTATTCACAACGAATTAGACATTATTCATCGAGTTAACACTTGGATGAAATAACTTAAGTAGAATCAATAATTGTGGGGTCCAATTAGTGTCTTGATTTTCCTTGGGCAACATAATAAAAGTCAGATATATTCTATTATATTCTAATAATGATATTGTCTTGGATGAATATCAGCGCCGCTTCTTTTACATCATGTTATAATGTCCACGAATCACCCTTGTGCATCAGCAATGGACTTGTGAATTCAAATAATAATAATAATATTGACAAAGGCTTATATCTATGGACCTTTGCATATTGTCCATACAATCGCTTTGTGAAGACAATAACAACTGAATAAATAATTGAAGAACCCCTTAATGCTGGAGTTGGCTGCCTGATATATATTGGCTATAAATTTGATGCCGATATGCATCTGGAGGAGTGGAGTCCCAAACTTACGCTGGGTTAATTCACAAGTATTGGATGATTGCATATCGGATACGAGTGTAACAGATGAGATGTGCCATTTCCATTAATCCCACTACAATCGATGTTATCGAATGATCTAGGGCATGGGGAATGTTGATTGGGATTGTGACTGGGAGAATATTACAACCTATTGTGTGTTCATTCATTGCATAGTCGACAAAACTCTAGCATATAAGTGCCTGCAGTACAAACATGTGATAGATTGGATCCTTGGTTGTCATTCTTGTGAACAAACAAACAACTTCCACTCTAGGTGCCTTCCAATGCCCAAAACATATCATTTTAACCTATAATAGAGGCATAATTATGAGGATAGGGACATGCAAAAAGATTTGGACTTTCTTCAAAGGTACTACAAGGGTCAACTGTTTCAAATGCATTAATGTTTATTAACTACTAACAAAGATTATAGTCATCCCTGGTGCAAAGAGGGTGATCAGCTAGCCATTCTCAATTTTGGAGACATGGATGGCGTGTTTGAATTTATTTGTGAGTTGTCTATGGGCTCCCTAAACCTATTGGTTCATTGTGATTGAGTTCCTTGGGTATGTGCACCAAGTTGTGAGACAAAAAGGTGTTGGAAATATATTGAGGCAAGGTGACTGAGAGGGGGGTGAATTAGGAACCAATAAAACTTAATCTCTTTAATCCTTTATTAGATTATCTAATCTGATTGCATGCATAGAACAGAAAAGTAATAAACATCCACAACACTTGACACAATATTTGGTTACCCATAAACCTTCCAAATAGATAGTAAAACTGGGGTGGGGATGATACCCACAAGATTTAGTACTACATAAATTTATCCTGTTAAAGCTTACAATTGACCACTTCTGGTGGTCTGCCCTGTTAGGAGTAATAAGCACTGTTAGGTCCACCTTGTGAAAGGATTTTGTACTATACAATTAAGTATGCAACACTGCTAGGAGATTTATAAAGGACTGTTAAGTCCACCTTGTTAAAGGATTTTGTTGATGCACCTATTAGGATGACCAGTAGATGATCTTTTATGCAACTCTAATTTGTTGAATAAGATCCTTTGATATAAAAAATAATCACCTGAATGTGATAGATGAGTCTCTATTGTGCCTTTACACTTCTGTAATCTTCTAATCAAACTGCCTCTTCATATCCGCATATATACTTATTCCACACATATTAGGATAAACAAAATCCCTTACATATATATCTTATCTGAATTAAATACTTATGTAAGTCAGTTTCAATGATATACAATAATATCAAACAATATAAACTAAGTCGGCCCAATACTGTTACTGAGGTCCATTAATAACTAGCACTCGAGCAATATGCTATCACTCGGGAAACATAGTAAACTCTAGCGCTAGGGCTACATTGTGTACTTGGGTCACATTGATAACTTGGGTAATACTGATTGCCACTGTATGCTCGGTCAACACCGCAACTGCTCGGGTTGTACTTCAAGCTACTTGGGTTGCACTTCAAGTTGCTGGCTCAGTCAACACTGTAACGACTAAGGGTTTTGGAACTAATTGACAACAAGTCTTTCCATAAGTTCAACAATCTCCCCCTTTGGCATTAGTGACAAAAACACTTATCATATCCAAAAATTTGATCAAACTGCTGAGTCAAAACTCCCCCTTACCATCTTCTTAGGTACTTGCTCGGGTTTTGACAACAGCTCTGTAACTCGGTTACAATTGACTCTATTTTTTATTTTTCAAAAACTTTTTGTAATTATGCTATATATATACACCTTCTTCTCTTCTCTTCTGTACATGTATTTCCTTATATGTGTATACAATAACTTTCCCCCTTTTTTTGACATAAATTCCAAAAATATATCTACAAGGTAATACTAAAGTAGGATAGGAAATCACTATGTACCTTCTAAATTTGAGACAAAGTATTGTCCCAATTGTCTTGCAACACCTTTAGGATGTGCAACTCAATCTGTATCTCTGCTGACAAGTCCATCAAAAGCTCTGCAACATAAAATTTGTTGTCATTTATGAGTGTCTTGGCATGAGCAATATGTTTCTGCATTACATCGATGTGTCGAAGGAGTTGGCTCTGCATAGCTGTAAGGGATTCCCTTGTTCTTGCTTCTTCCCTTAGTAGTTTTGACTGCATATCAGTTAGATACTTGATCTTCACAAAATGTGTTGAACTCAAACTAGGGTTAAGTGCCAACTGGTTTGCACTTTCCTTCAAATCTATGTCTATCTTTGTCAGCTTGGTTTTGATTTCCATGGTAAAGTTGGAAGTATCACTCAACTTTACAAATAATAAATATCTTCCTCAAGATCAATATTATTAGTATCTATTTCCTTCCCTTTTCCTTTGACCTTGGGATTAGGTGAAGGAACAATTGTTGGAATAGTCCCAAGGATAACTGAGAGGGGGGGTGAATCAATTATCAGTCAATTTAATTCTTTTCTCTTTCTTTAATGTAATTTGATATAAAGTAAATTCACATTCAGATAACACAATAGAGTAATCAATAATTTGATTACGAGGAAACCAAATAGGCAAAAACCCCGATGGAAATTAGCACCCACAAATAATTGCACTAGTTTATAATGAACCCTGTTAGAAGATCTTGCAACCCTGTTAGGAGTTGATCTTTCCAATGCAAGAAGTACAGAGACCTGGTTAAAGGTTGGACCCTGTTAGGAGTCTTTTATAGATAACCCTGTTAAGGGTGAGGACTTGCTGTCCAATAGCTTGCTGCTAAGATGGTGAAGGCTACAACCTTTAGTATAACAGATATACACTATATCTAGTAAATTAAATGTTTGAGTAGACCTGTTGTCTTGATCAGTTCCAATGAATTGCAATCAACTTATATGTTTCTTCACATAGATCTTCAACTTATTCTTTCTAACTTTCTGACTTTCTTCTCTTCTCTGTCTTTTCTTCTTCACAACATTTTTGACACTTAATGAACATATCTGAACTGCTATATGTATCTTCACCAAGGATAAGGTCATGACGGTATCTGGAAACACTTCATCAAATTCCTTGTCGGTTCAACCAAGCATGTAATACAAATTAGGACCACGCAACTCAAACTGAATAGATGTGATGCTTCACAAAGTCATCTTCACCAAATTAACTCTAACATCAAGATTCTGTTGAAACAAGTTTAGCGCCTTTGGATAATTATCTTTAACTCATAACTAAACATGAATACAAACACGCATATCCCAGAGATAGGCACAACTCAAGAGACACTGTATTTACGTCGGCTCTTAACAGATAAACTCCAGAAACTGTAACTGCCATAACTGATTAATCATAACTCAACTGAAACTGCATATCTGACTTGGCGTGAATGCACATAGCATCTAGAACATGTATACACCATGGGAATAAACAGGCATAGCTCTAAAACATCTTTACTAATACTTGTATATAGGATACCTGTTGTATATTATATGTTGTCATCAATGGCAAACATACAATCAATTATTTGCACAGAAGAAAATCTCCAACAATCTCCCCCTTTGACATTGATGGCAACATATGATATCATCAAC
>MU227968.1:3760701-3774590 GCA_018584345.1 Thuja plicata | reverse complement strand
AATCTCCAACAATCTCCCCCTTTGACATTGATGGCAACATATGATATCATCAACTCAAAGTGTCTTCCTTATTTTTACAATCTTCTCAATATCCTCATCAAAGGTTCCTCTTCACTATTGCTGCTCTGTATACTCCCCCAGAGTATATGCTCCCCCTTACTAATACTCCCCCTTTGACATCAATGAAAAATGGTGTTAAACACCATTAAGCACAGGTACTACTCTAGAAGTAGAGTAATCAACCATTCATCAGTCACCAAGGACTGATGTTCTTGTTGCAAGTTCTAATCAGACTCAGGAAATGGAATTACTCCCAACTTCTCCCTGAGATACTCAAAATTATCTTTTGATAGAGGCTTTGTAAAAATATCTACTAGTTATTCTTTAGTGCTTACATAATCCATCTTTACTTCTTTGTCTGCAACTTTTTCTCTTAGGAAGTGGTATTTGATCTCAATGTATTTTGTCTTTGCATGCATCACAGGGTTCTTTGACATATTGATAGTACTGGTGTTTTCACAGTGAATAAAAATAGGATAATCAATCTAAATACCAAAGTCCTTAATAATCTATTTGATCCAAACCATTTTTAAACAATTCAATGTTGCTGCAACATACTCAGCTTCTATTGTTGACTAAGAGATACAATTCTACTTTTTACTTGTCCAAGTGACCAACATGTCTCCAAGAAATACTGCTCCTCCTGATGTGCTCTTTCTGTTGTCAACACAACCTGCCCAATCTGCATCTGTATACATATAAAGTTGTATGTTCTCTAAGTTAGGATACCATAAACCATAGTCTATAGTTCCCTTTAGGTATCTAAATATTCTTTTTATTTCCATTAGATTATTTTTCTTGGGTTCAGCTGCAAATCTTCCAACAATGCCAACTGCATTAGAAATGTCAGGTCTAGATTGAGTGAGATATATGAGTTTTCCAATCATATACTTGTATAGGGTCTTGTCAACTATTGTGGAATCATCATCTTTAGAGAGCTCGCATCCTATTATCATGGGGGTGCTTACTGGTTTGCAATCTTCCATCTTGAAGGTCTTCAATATCTCCTTCACATACTTAGACTGATTTATGAATATGCCTTTGTCTATTTGTTTTACATTCAATCCAAGAAAGTATTTGATAGGTCCAATCATGCTCATTTCAAATTCACTTTTCATTTCTTTGGAAAATTATGCACTAAGTTTGTCATTACCTCCAAAGATAATGTCATCAACAAAAATATCAATAAGTAGTAATCCTTCATATATCTCTCTTATAAATAAATTATAGTCTGCTGCTCCTTTTCTGAATCCTATCTTTGTTAAGTAACCATCAAGTCTCTCATATCATGCTCTTGGGGCCTATTTAAGTCCATAAAGTGCTTTCTTTAATCTGCATACCATGTCTAGTTTATTTGAAAGTTTGAATCCTTCAGGCTTCTCTATGTAGACTTCTTCCTTCAAGTCACTGTTCAGAAATGCTAATTTGACATCCATTTGATATACCTTAAAGTTCTTGAATGTTGCATAAGCCAAAAAAAACTTGATAGCTTCAAGTCTGCTCATAGGGGCAAGTGTATTAATGTAGTCTATTCCTTCTCTCTGCGCATATCCTTTACATACTAATCTTGCTTTGTTCCTTACCACTGTGCCTTCTTCATTAATTTTGTTCCTGAATATCCACTTAGTTCCAATCATGTTCTTGTCATGAAGTCTAGGGACTAGTTCCCATGTTTCATTCTTGATTATTTGATCTAATTCTTCTTGCATGGCACTTTTCCAATCTGAATCTTTGCACGCATCTTCAACACTTAAGGGTTCAATCTGTGAAAGTAAGCATACCTCTTCATCAGTGGTTGAACCTTTTACTCTAGATATTGTCAAGACTTGTGCACTCTAATCTTCAATGATATCTTTGTTAGAGTGGTATTTGGATGTATACTTTGAATTCTTAGGATTGATACTTTCATCTGTGATATGTGATTCTTCTTCACTTGGTTCAGGATTGTTACATGAAACATCAATACAATCACACATTTCTTTAATAACTGTGTCCTTATTGATGGGTCTGGGCTCATCTTCAATCATGGGAGCATAGTCATAATATCTTTCTTGAATCATAAAATTCTCATCAATCTTCACATGAGTACTTTTAATGATTTTCTTTAATCTTAGATTGAAACAACTATAGGCTTTGCTTTTAATAGAGTAACCAAGAAAAATACCTTCATCACTTCTAGCATCAAACTTACCAATGCTATCATCTCTCTTGATGTAGCACTTGCTTCCAAAGATTCTAAAGTATTTTACAGTAGGTGCATTACCAAACCAAATTTCATAAGGTGTCTTGTTTGCGCTTGGTCTCAATTGTATTCTATTGATAGTGTAAACTTCTGTATTGATTGCATCTCTCTAGTAGGTATGGGCAACCTTTCCTTCAATCATGATAGTGTGCATTGTGTCAAGTTTTATCATGTTCCTCCTTTCTACTATCTCATTCTGCTGAGGGGTTTTGGGTGCACTTAACTATCTTTTGATTCGATGTTCTTCACAGTAGTCATAAAATTGGTCAGAGGTGAATTCTCCTCTATCAGATCTCAGACATTTTATCTTTAATCTAGATTCATTCTCAACCTTAGCTTTAAATATTTTGAACTTCTCAAAAGCTTCAAATTTTTATTTTAAGAACACAACCCACATCATCCTTTATAAATCATCAACAAACAAAATAAAATACCTTTCTCCATAGTATGATCTTGTTTTTAGAGTAGCTCCACATAGGTCTGTATGTATCAGATCTAATTTGTTTTCTGCAGAGTCTTGTTTGCTCCTGAATGAGGTCCTCACATGCTTCCCCATCACACATTCCTTGCACATGGTGTCAATATGTCTTGCAATTCTAGGAAGGTCTCTTACTTCCTTTACATTACTTATCTTGACTATGTTGTCAAAATTGATATGACAAAGTCTCTTGTGCCAGAGCCAACTGTCATCTACTTTTACAACAAAACAACTTACTTCTGAGTTGAGCTGAAAAACATTACCTTTGGTCTTTGATCCTGATGCAATCATGTCTCCTTCTTTGTTATTAATGATGCACTGGTTTTTTTTTTAATTCCAACTAATATCCTTTATCAAGCAACTGTCCAACACTTAGTAAGTTATGATGCAAACCATCAACATAGAGAACATCATCTGTCTTGTTCTTTCCATCTAGGGTGATAGAACCTCTGCCTATGATAGGTTTGGGAGTGTTATCTCCAAATATAACCATGCCACCTTTGTACTTGTCCAAATGTGCAAATCTGTCTTTGTCTCCTGTCATGTGGTGTGAACATCCGCTGTCAATGATCTAGTCAGTTATGATGTCAACTTTTGAAACTAATGCTAACTCATGTTCTTTTAATTCATCTTCTTTTTCCATTTCTTAAAGCATCTTTTCAATGTCTTTAATTGCAACAAATCCAATTTCATCTTCTCCTGAGTCATCATCAGTTACACCATCCTCAGCATGCTAACATTCTTTAGTGTACTTAGATTTGTAATCTGATCTGAACATCTTGACTCTTGTAGGGCACTTGGATACAAAGTGACCAATTTTTTTGCATGAAAAGCATTTGAATGGTAGTTGTCCTTCATATTTCCCTTTACCTTTCCTTTCCTTTCCTTCTTCACAATCATAGCAATGAATTCTTCTAATTCTGTATCCACTTCATTATTACTAGGGCTGCTTATAGATTTCTTGTTGTGGACTGTGGCTTTGAAGGTTGTCTCACTTTTAGGTTTTCTCTTCAATCTAGATATTTCAAATGTAGATATTTTTCTGATCAAGGTCTCCCTCTTGAAGTCTTTTTAAAATTGCATAGTCTCATCTAAGATATTGATCTTTCTCTCATAGTCTGCTGTCAATGTGTCTGATATTTCTCCACCATTGTTTCTTATACTTGATACTGCTTCACTAATCCTCTGATTGTAAGCTTTGATGTTTTCTCCAGGTAACATCTCTAAATTGTTGTATCTTTTCTTCCATGTCTTTCTATGCACATTCTTTTCTTGGATGTCTCCTTCAAACATATCTTCTAAGTATTTCCAAATAGAGCATGCTTTATCTATCTTCTTGATCTCAGAAAATTCACTGTCGGATAGGGAACTGATTAGGGCTTCTTTGGCAATTGCATTATTAGTGAACACTTCCTTTTTTTCATAGTAGAGTCATCAGCTGCAAGATCTTTCAAGGTGGGAATTTCAACTTCTTGAGTGACAATCTCATAGATCTCATATCCAACGCACTGAAGATGTGTTGTCATTTTGTTCTTCCAGTCAAGATATTTTTCTCCATCAAACTTAGGACTCTCTTTCTTGAAGTATGCCATCTGATCTACCTTAAGTTGTTAGGCTTTCTCTCCAAGGCACTTGGCTCTAATACCAATTTTTGGAATAGTCCCAAGGATAACTGAGAGGGGGGTGAATCAGTTATCAGTCAATTTAATTCTTTTCTCTTTCTTTAATGTAATTTGATATAAAGTAAATGCACATTCAGATAACACAATAGAGTACTCAACAATTTGATTACAGGGAAACCAAATAGGAAAAAACCCCGGTGGGAATTAGCACCCAAAAATAACTGCACTAGTTTATAATGATCTCTATTAGAAGATCTTACAACCCTATTAGGAGTTGATCTTTACAATGCAAGAAGTACAATGACCTAGTTAAAGGTTGGATCCTGTTAGGGGTCTTTTACAGATAATCCTGTTAAGGGTGAGGACTCACTGTCCAATAGCTCACTGCTAAGATGGTGAAGGCTACAACCTTCAGTATAACAAATATACACTATATCTGGTAAATGAAATTTTTGAGTAGACCTGTTGTCTTGATTAGTTCCAATGAATTGCAGTCAACTTCTGTTTCTTTACATAGATCTTCAACTTATTCTTTTTGACTTTCTGCTCTTCTCTGTCTTTTCTTCTTCACAACATTTTTGACACTTAGTGAGCATATCTAAACTTCTATATGTATCTTCACCAAGGATAAGGTCATGATGGTATCTGAAAACACTTCATCAACTTCCTTGTCGGCTCAACCAAGCACGTAATACAAATTAGGACTGCGCAACTCAAACTGAATAGACACGACACTTCACAAAGTTGGCTTCACCAAATTAACTCTAACATCAAGATTCTATTGAAACAAGTTTAGTGCCTTCGGATAATTATCTTTAACTCATAACTAAACATGAATACAAACACACATATCCCGAAGATAGGCACAACTCAAGAGACACTTTATTTATGTCGGCTCTTAATAGATAAACTCCAAAAATTGTAACTGCCATAACTGATTAATCATAACTCAACTGAAACTGCATATTTGACTCAGCGTGAATGCACATAGCATCTAGAACATGTATACACCATGGGAATAAACACGCATAGCTCCAAAAAATCTATACTGATACTTGCATATAGGATACCTGTTGTATATTATTTGTTGTCATCAATGGCAAACATACAATCAATTATTTGCACAGAAGCAAATCTCCAACAACAATTTCCTTACCTTTTCCACTGTCATCCTTGACTTCAGTATCTAGTGGATCATTAACTTTTGTTTCACCAACTGTAGCATTAATGCTCACTGTAGAAACATTCACAGTGACCTTCTAAGACTCAGTTAGGCTTAGCCTAGTAGTAGGTAGAACCTGATGCTTGGTTCCTACTAGTCCAGATGTAGATTCTGTAGTTTTATCCTTACTCAGAGATAGGATGTTCTGTATAGGTGATTAGGGCAGGGATGCCATCACTTCTCTTGCTATCTGTTCTGCATTGGATTCTTCAATAGTTTCCACCTCAAGTAATTCTTCATCATTAGTCTTTACCTTGGGGTCTGTACTTGGTACATCTGCCTTATCATCTCCTTTGATTTCAAAAATAGACTTCCATACCATTGTAGCAATTTGTAAAACATCTTCTATTCTCTTGTTCAATATCTGAAAGGTCCTGAACCTTGGAGTGTGATTGTTCTCATATTTGGTCATGGCCTCTTTAACCTCTTTATTTTTCATAGCAGGCATGACTTGCTTCAAGCTTTTTTCCCTAATATCCTTTCCTGTTCAAACTACATTGTTCTAGGTAATAGATATTTCTTTGAACAGATCTTCATTCATATGAATTTTTGATTCAGATGGATCATACTTCCATCTTGTTATTTTATCTACAACTACTTCCTTAATCTTCTTTTTTTTATCCTTAGTTCTTGAAGTATATTTCAATAATTTTAGAGAACTCATACAACTACCTCATTTTAGTTCTTCAATTTTCTTCTCAAAGGTAGGTGGGGGTTTATTGAATATGATTGTATCTTCTTCTTCATCTTCCTTAGGAAATATAAGTTTCCTTCTAGATCTTCTTGTAGTGATGATAGGGGTAGAGGTCTTTTTCTACTTGGGGGATACCTTCTTCTTTTTCTTGGAGGTTCTGCTTCTATCTCTTCCTCTTCCTTTTCAGGTTCATCATCTTCTATCTTGATTTTATCTTCTTCTCTTTTAGTGATAGGAGGAGAGTCTGAAGTCTTGCCATAGTTCTTTTCAAAATTCTCTAACCTCTTCCTTCCTCTTTTGAAGATCTTAGGAATCTCAATTTCCAAAGATATTATTCCATTTGCTTCTAATTCATAAGTACCAAAGTATGGTTCTTTGGGATCAACATGCTCATTCACAAGAGCCTCAATGATATTTTTGTCTTATCAATGTTAACTCATATGCAAGAGGTTTCACCCATGCAACCCTAGGCTTGACTGCCTGAATGTATACTATATCATAGTCAACTAGGAAGAAAATATCATCTTTGTAGTCTTCTACCAATTTTTTAGGGATCCTATATCTATTTTTCATCTTCTATCTGAAATCCTCAAAGTATGCATCCATGATGCTCTCAAAATTGTCTATGAAATAATTTATCTAATAAACTATGGGTTTGTCCTTCTTCCAAATAATTGTTCCTTTGGAAGGGAAAAACTTTTGAATATAAAAGAATATGCAAACCAGAAGTGAACCAAACTTACATGGATTGGTATTTGATGCATGGATGCTTTCCATGTTCTTGCTTAATTGGATGAGCTACAACTCAGCAAGGTCGAATGAAAGGTTATTCTTGACCACTTTGTATGCCAAGTCCATAGCCTCACATGGTACATTGTTTGTTTGGATAGAACTGTAGATTTTTTACACAATTACATGAATCCAAAAATTCAATTCCATGTATGTAACTCCATTTAATCGCATGACTCTTCTGTCCCACTCGGCAAGAGTCTTCTTGGCTAGGTCATCCCAGGGTAGGGTTTTGGTGGCTTTTGTCTTTTCAAGCATAGGATACCCTATAACATGGTGTACCATTGTCTTGGTGATCTTTACTGTTTCTCCAATCATAGGTGCATGTCGTGAACATGGCTTAGAACAAACCTAATCCACTTAATCTGAAATTTCTATGGCATACGCATGATATGAGTCAAACCCTTGACTTCACATGTTCTAGCGTCAGATTCCTGGCTTCACATAGTTTCTCATATGCTTTATTCATTTCCAATGTACCTAGCTATTGAATGGTTCAATTATAGAAGGATTGGATATCGTTGATCAACAATAACTTTGGAGGAATCAGGGAATGAGCTCCCATCGGATCTATCTCCTCTACAATAGTTGGATAAAGCTTAAACTTTGGAGGTTTGCAGACAACATACCTCACCAACATCTTAGATCCTTTCTTAACCTTTTTTCTGGATGTAGACGCCATGATTCTCATAGGTTTGATAAAACTTTGCAACTTAAAGCTTTCAAACACAAATTCTCGCTTAATCGCTTAAGGCTCTGAATTGCTCTACAAACTGAAAAATTTGTAAACAATAACCCTTCCAATTCATCTTTTATAAGAGATTTTAACATTGGGTTTTCATTAAATGCTTCGTACATGGTAGCTAGCATAGCTCGGAATGAAGCTCAGCAAAAACTAACCCTTACAACTTCAAAACCATACAACCCGACTTAACTCGGTTAAGCCTGTGTAACTCGGATGTAACTGAGATCCATAAAACCATAAAACCATAATGTGTCGTAGTGCATCAATATGCTAATTTTTATTTTCTAGCAAGTCTTGAACTGATATATGATGGCTTGTATGCACAATTCCAGTTGTCTCTTTGCATATTTATTCAGAGATGGTAGATCCACCTAACTCACTGCTTTGGGTGCCATTTGATCCTTCATTGTTTTGATCTAAATTCTCAAGATATTTCCTTACCCACTACTGACTCATCTGATTTCTAATTTCAAAAACTTTTGCTTTGCCTTTTTCAAAACCAGTATCTACTTTTTCTCTTTTCATGCAATTCTTTCTTACATGACCGAGTTGTTTACACACATAACATCTCTTAGTAGGATTCATTTTTTTGAGGTGAGTCTTTGCACAATTTGCACCAATATGCCCATATTCACCATAATGACAACATCATCTCCATGTGTTGTAATCCCAACCAAAAATTGCTTTAGCTAGTTGTTCAGCAGGGTTCCATTTCTTAGTTCTGCACTCGGAAGATTTGTGACCTTATTTGTTACAATTGAAACATTTTCCTTAAAACTTAGGTTTCTTAGTGCATTCACTTGCCCTATGTCCATTTTTGTTGCATCTATAGCATTTACCATTAAACTTTGAATTTCCATTTCTCCAACACTTATTTTTTGTGTGCCCTAACTTTCCACAATGTTTACAAGTAGGTTTCATGCTCTTTTGAGTTCCTTGATGTGAGGATTCACCTTGTTCAGTATAACCTAATCCAATATGTCCATGATATCTGAGTTGAGTTTTCTTTGTCAACTGATCCATTCTTACTTTTGAATTCATCATACTCTCATTGGTTTGTTTTTCAGTATTGAGATCATTCTACAGTCTTTCATTTTCTGTCCTCAGATTGATAACTTCTTGATTTGCATTATTGATTTGATTTATCATATCTGCTTGCTGAAGTGACAAATGATGGATTTTATTTTCTTTTTCCTCTAATCTTGTACTTAGCAATATTTTATCTTCTTGTTCCATTTCTGTGTCATTTTATTCTTGATTCTTTTGTTCCATGACTTCACATATTCTGACTGAATGAATTTCTTGTTCTCTTTTAAACTTTCTGACTTCTTCATGTAAATTGAGATTCTTTGTGAGTAGGTCTTTAATTGCTGCATCAACTTCTTCAGAAATTTTGTCTTTTCATAAGTCTTCAATTCTTTCTTCTATGTAAATTTTATCATTCATCTACACTGCTAAATCTTTTCTTCCTTTTAGGGAATGAGAGAGATACTCCTTGAGTTTTCTGATTTGATCCATTGCCACTTGTAGATATAGCTTTTCATTTTCAATGGCTTTCTCAAGTCTGTATATTTTGATTGCCTCTGAACTTTTCTCAAGCTGTTAAACTTTTTATAAGAGAACCTTTAGCTCTAATATCAATTGTTGGAAATATATTGAGGCTAGGTGACTGAGAGGGGGGTGAATCAGGAATCAATAAAAATTAACCTCTTTAATCTTTTATTAGATTATCTTATCTGATTGCATGCATAGAATAGAAAATTAATAAATATCCACAACACTTGACACAATATTTGGTTACCCAGAAACCTTCCAAATAGAAAGTAAAACTGGGGTGGGGATGGTACCCACAAGGTTTAGTACTGCAATATAAATTTAGCCTGTTAAAGCTTACAATTGACCACTTCTAATGGTCTACCCTATTAGGAGCAATAAGGACTATTAGGTCCACCTTTTGAAAGGATTTTGTACAATACAATTAAGTATGTAACTCTGTTAGGAGATTTGTAAAGGACTATTAAGTCCACCTTGTTAAAGGATTTTGTTGATGCACCTATTAAGATGAACCAGTAGATGATCTTCTATGCAACTCTAATTTTTTGAATAAGATCCTTTGATATAGAAACTAATCACCTGAATGTGATAAATGAGTCTTTGTTGTGCCTTTACACTTCTTTAATCTTCTAATCAAACTACCTCTTCATATTCGCATATATAATTATTCCACACATATTTGGATAAACAAAATACCTTACATATATCTTATCCAAATCAAATACTTATGTAAGTCGGCTTCAATGATATACATTAATATCAAACAATATAAACTGAGTCGGCCCAATACTGTTACTTGGGTCCAGTAATCCACTCAAGTGATATAATGGCACTCGAGAAATATGTTTTCACTTGAGAAACATAGTAAACTCTGGCACTCGGGCTACACTGTGTACTTGGGTCACATTGATCACTTGGGTAACACTGATTTCCACTATCTGCTCGGTCGACAATACCACTGCTTGGGTTGCACTTCAAGCTGCTGGCTTGGTCAATACTGTAATGAATAAGTGTTTTGGAACTAATTGACAACAAGTATTTTCATAAGGTCAACAAAAGGGGGCTATAAGTGGACACATTTTTACTGAAATCAGGTAAACTTGAACTTGGAACAAATGTTTGAGGGTCATGCACTCAAAATAAGAAGATATGTAAAAAATAAAAATTGAAGTACTTTGAATCTAGTTTCTAAAACACTAAAAAATTTTAAAAACTGATAAGATAAGAGGGTCAAACCCTGCACGCACAAAAACTTGTTTCAGATTTTTTTTGAAAACATAACATAGTTGTTTTCGTGCGCTGTACAAAAGATATAGTTATATTCATTATTTTTCAAATCCCTTTGGTAGGATGATAGGTAAGAGTGAGATCTATAATTTGTGTATTTTTTTGTAATTTTTTTATGAGTATTTTTTCTGTGATTTTTTGAAGTGACCGCATCCTGAAAATTTGATACCTGTTCGTGCGTTTGGCATAACTTGCATCAAAATAATTGAAAATGAAATTTTTTTTTTTTAAAGTGTATAGAATCAAGTGTAGAACAATAATATGTAATTTATTTGTAATTTTCTTAAGTATATCAAAATTTATTAAAAAATTGGTAGACATATGTCTGTTAGGACTGTTGATGTGGACAGAAGTCTTGTTGCTGCTACAGAACCAACTTGGCTCTGCTTTGAGATATTTCTCCTAGATCTCTTAGGGTATTCAAAATCCTAAACTGAGGTAAGTCACTCTCAACTTTACCTCCTCTTCAAGACTCAGTCCCCCATCGAAATGTTTTTCATCTTCTTCTTGCTGAACCTACACAAATAGATTCATTCTTCTCACTCAATCAATGTTCTCAGAACATTGCTTTCATTCTCTTCCCTAGCTGGACTATTACTGAGCTCGCCTAGGTTAATATCTCCAGATTCACACCTATTTCTACTCCTACCAAAAACAAAAAGGAAACTATGTACAAGGGCTCCTCTCAAGTTCCATCTCACCATGGATTCAGGAAACTCGAGGGGCCATTACTGCTTACAACCCAGAATGGGTGAAGAACTAATAGCTTGAAAAATAGAAAATAAAGTAACCAAAATACTTACATTCAAAAGGAACCACAAAGAAACTTGATATCTACTAAACACATAGTCTGAAACTTCTCATTACTGGAAACAAAAACAAAACAGTACAATAATATGCAAATCTCTAACTTTCTTGTAGCTTCTTTTCTTCTACAATCTCTACTCTCCCTCAATCTATAAAAATGAAGGCTTGGGATGTTATGAGTAACCATCCTCCCATTGGAAACAACCCTAACGGTCCACTCAATCACAAGAATCTCTTTAGGAACTATTACACTAACCATACTATCCATAAAAGACAAGATCCACTTTTCACGGGCTGTTATGACTAAATATTGCCGAGCAACAGTAATGCAAAGCTGAGCTTCTCGACACCAGTGTAGGCCAAGCCACTAGTGGTGGTCGAGCTACAATGTTAACTCAGCTATAGTGTTAACCCAGCTGTAGTGTAGGCTGAGTTGCTAGGCACCATTGTATGCCTAGTGCCAGTGATACCAAGCATCTTATACAAAGTTCCCGATGCCTTGGTTGGATTTCCAGAGGCTTCCAAACTACCTCACACACACACACAACTAAAGGAAACCAACTAAGAAACCTATCTAGACATGGATTGACCTAGTCATATCCATCTTAGGGAAAAATAAATGACCTTCTAAGGTCCACACAAACTCTCCTGACTTGGCTAGAGTTTGTACATGCCAGAAATAAAGAGCTAGGGGTTTGAGCTAGGTGTGCTCCTGCACCATACTCCCCCAGACAAAAGAAAGGTTAATCCATCCTTAGATTGAGCATGTTTGGATCAATTCCCAACCTCTTAAAGTCTATTTCTCTGATCCAAGTAGCATCAACATCTCCTTTTTCATGTCATTTGACAAGGTGCTCCATATAGTCTTTGTTCTTAGTCTTCTTGTAGACCCTTGAGTCTAGTATCTTTTCAGCTGTCATAGATGGAGTAGGGGTTAATTTCAAATCTTTTACCTCTTGTATTACCTCTTGAAGTTTTTTATCAACATCTTGAATAGGTCCTTTGTATGCTATCAAATTTGCAATGTTGAAAACCGGTGACAACCCAATGTCTTCAGGAAGCTCCACCTTGTATGCATTGTTTCCATACTTTGCAAGTATCTTACATGGACCTAGCCTCTTCATCTGTAGCTTGTGAGGAACACATTTTTACAGCCTATGTTTGTTCAAGTGTACCATCACAAAGTCTCCAATCTAAAACTAAACATCCCTCTTTGTTGCATCCACCTTTTGCTTTACCCTTTCAGCATTTTCAATCAAGTTCTTTCTCACACTTTCATGGACTCCTCTCATTGAATGAGGAAATTCCTCAGAATATCCACTACCATGTATTCCTTCCTTCAATTCTCTAAGTTCAAAAATTCCTCTTGGGTGAAAGCCATTAACAATTTCAAAAGGACTCTTACCAGTTGATCTGCTTACTGTATCATTATATGTGTATTCAGCTTGCCCAATGAGTTGGTCCCATGCTTGACCATACTCCTTTGCGAGGCATCTCAACAAGTTACCAAGACTCCTATTTACCACCTTTGTTTGTCCATCTGTCTGTGGATGGTAGGCGGATCTAAAAGACAAGTTAGTGCCAAGCTTTTGCCATAAGGTCTTCCAAAAATGGCTCATGCATTTTGTGTCCCTGTCTGAAACAATACTAAGTGGGAGTCCATGGATCCTCACTACTCCACTAAAAAACAACTGAGAAATGTTACAAGCATCATGAATAGTATTTCAAGGTATGAAATGAGCCATCTTGCTAAATTTGTCCACAACAACAAAAATACTATCATATCCCTGCCTTGTTCATGGAAACCCAGCTACAAAATCCATGCTTATGCATTCCCATGGCCTGGTTGGGATTGGAAGTGGTTGATAAAGGCCTACATTGGAAGAAGTGCCCTTTTCTTTTTGACACACTACACAACTCTCAACATATTTTCTAACATCTCTATTCATTCTAGGCCAAAAATAGAACCTAGTGACTAGCTCTTGAGTCTTACTGACTCCAAAATGACCACTAAGTGCTTCATTATGTTTTTCTTGAATCAAATTCTCCCTCATAGACCCTTTAGGAACACAAAGTTGACCTCCTTTAAACAATAAATCATTCTGCAAGGTATATTCAAAAAACTCACCATGAAAGTTGTTTTTAAACTCCTTGTATACCTTGTAGATTGGAGCAAAATTTTCATCTTCAGCATATAGGTCTTTGAAGCTAGCAATGCCTATGCTTTGTAGCTGAACTTCTTGGACTGTGAGCAGCCTTCTTCTCAATGCATCAACAACCTTGTTCTGTACTCCCTTTTTATGCTTGATATTGAAAGTGTAGGCTTGTAGATACTCCACCCACTTCATGTGTTTGCTGCTAAGTTTTTCTTGAGAGTTAAGGAAGCTGA
>MU227968.1:3724051-3758781 GCA_018584345.1 Thuja plicata | reverse complement strand
CAAATTGCTGACAGTTGTAACACTTCATTGAAGAGAAGTAAGATCCTCTTCCTTGGTTATTAGTTCTTCCTCTTGAACTACTATTTGAACCTCTTCCATGGTTATAACCACCTCTTGTGTTACTAGACTCTCCTTGATTCTCAATGAGTTTGGAATCACCCTGATTTCTTCCTCCATATCCTCCTCTATGACCTCTGTTGTCTCTTCCTCTTCCTTTTCTATTTGAATCTTGCTTCTTCTTGAATTTTTCCTCCACCTTGAGGGCTAGCCGGTAACATTGGTGTACAGTCTTGGGGTTTAAGAGACTAATTTCCTCTTGGATACTCCACTTGAGTCCATTCAATTACCTAGCCACTTTAAAGCTTTCTTCTTCCATCACATGCGACCTTGAGCATAGTTTGTGAAATTCTTCGGTGTAGGAACTGACTTCTAAATCTTTTTGTCTTAGATTCTGTCTCTTTTTGTGCAACTGCACTTCATAATCATCAGGAAGGCAAGTTTCCTTCATCTTGGCCACCATACCTTTCCAACTAGTTATGGGTTTCTTTCCTTCTTTTTCCCTCTCATCTTGGACAAACTTCCACCAAGTGAGAGCAGTTCCTCTCAACCTTGTCTTGGCTATTCTTACTTTCTGAGCTTTGGTCACATTATCATAGTCAAAGTGATTTTCAAGAACTTCTATCCATTCCATTATTAATTTTGGTTCCATCTTGCCACTAAATAGAGGCACACCTTCTAAGGACTTACCACTCATTGCCTTCAATGCTTTCAAGAATGGCTCTTCTTGAAGCACAGGGTCTGGCTCTAGAATAATGTCTTCCTTTGCCACTACTTTACCCTTTCCATCAGCTTCTCTCATCTATTCACTGACTACTATAGTCCTAAGCTACACTTCTTCCAACTTAGTCACCATTTCAGCTAACTGTTCCTTCAGGAGTCTATTCTCCTCCTTTTTCTCTTCCACATATTTTGCGAGTTCCGCTTTGGTCACCATCTTGGATGAGTCAACAAACGTTTCTGCAGATAACATCCAAACAACACATGCCCAAATCTTTTAGGGCTCTAATACCAATCTGCTGTGGACAGAAGTATTTTTGCTACTATAAAACTAGCTTAGCTATGCTGTGAGATCTTTCTCCTAGATCTCTTAGGGTGTTCACAACCCTAAATTGAGGTAAGTCACTCTCAACTTTACCTCCTCTTCAAGACTTGGTCCCCCATCGAAATGCTTTTCATCTTCTTCTTTCTAAACCTACACAAATATATTCATTCTTCTCACTCAATCAATGTTCTCAGAACATTGCTTTCATTCTCTTCCCTAGTCGGACTATTACCTAGCTCACCTAGGGTAATATCTCCAAATTCACAGTTGTTGCTACTCCTACCAAAAACAAAAAGGAAACTATATACAAGGGCTCCTCTCGAGTTCCATCCCAACACATGACTCTCACCATGGATTCAAGAAACTCGAGGGGCCATTACTGCTTACAACCCAAAACGGGTGAAGAACTAATAGCTTGCAAAATAGAAAATAATTTAACTAATCTACTTGCATGCAAAAGGAGCCACAAAGAAACTTGATATCCACTAAACACACAGTTTGCAACTTCCCATTACTGGAAACAAAAACAAAATAGTACAATAATCTGTAAATCTTTAACTTTCCTATAACTTCTTTTCTTCTACAATCTCTACTCTCCCTTGATCTCTAAAAATGAAGGCTTGGGATGCTATTAGTAACCATCATCCTATAGGAAACAACCCTAATGGTCCACTCATTCGCAAGAATCTCTTTAGGAACCATTACACTAACCATACTGTCCATAAAAGACAAGATTCCCTTTTCACAGGCCATTACGACTGAATATTGTCGAGCAACAGTAATGCAAATCTGAGCTCTAGTGTTGGCCAAGCTTCTTGGCACCAGTGTAGACTGAGCCACTAGTGGTGGCCAAGCTGCATTGTTAACTTGGCTGTAGTGTTGACTTGGTTGTAGTGTTAACTCGATTGCAGTGTTAACTCAGCTGCAGTGTTAACTCAGCTGTAGTGTAGGCCGAGTTGCTAGGCACCAGTGTATGTCAAGTGCCAGTGATTCCAAGCAGCTTATCCAAAGTTCCCGATGCCTTGGTTGGATTTCTAGAGGCTTCCAAACTACCTCACACACACAACTAAAGGAAACCAACTAAGCAACCTATCTAGACATGGATTTACCTAGTCATATCCATCTTAGGGAAAAACAAATGACCTTCTAAGGTCCACACAAACTCTCCTAACTTGGCTAGAGTCATTACATGCTAGAAATATAGAGCTAGGGGTTTGAGCTAGGTGTGTTCCTGCACCAACTATCAAGACACTGGCAAAGAAAATTAAAGTTTACTATGCTAATGTTGTCCAAAAATAGAAAACTTTATATGGTTAGAAAGCTAAGAAGACGTATGAGATTATGCTGAAAATTATAGAGCTACCCTCTTGACAAATTGCAAACTTGATGAAGATAAGATCAAGAATTCATCTTACAAGATGAAGAAATGTCTAAAAGAAAAAAAATGAAGGGAAAATGATCCTCGTAGCCTTTGGGTCATTTTCCAAGCCATTACCTAATCAGGTTTCTAAATTTCAAATAACCCCATCGGCGTCTGAAAATCAAAAGGTACTTTTTCAACTCCTACATAACCCAATCGGGTTATGGAGAATTTAAAATGCACAATTTTCACTTCAAAACCTCAGCAGGTTTTGAAGAAGTAACAATTATGCATTTTATTCTCCTTAACCCAATCAGACTATGAAGAAACTTAAATAGAGTTTTCTCAGGAAGCCATAACTTCCACATATAGATTCTGATTGACTCTGTTCAAAAAGCATAGGAAAGATCTTGAGACGATCTAACACATGATTAACCTACAATCATCTTTAGTCATCAACATTTTTCTATCATCCATTTGAAATAAGGAATAAAATAGGTACTCATTATTGCCCATACATGCAATGTATAGGAAAATCAGCATGCTCTCTCTCTCTCATTAATGGTTCAACATTCCTCTTTCCTCAAAACTCATTCAGATTATGAGCACATAAAGGATCAATGTTCCTAGTTCCTTAGGACCTAATTGGGTTCTTAAAATCTAAGAACAAAGGAGAGAGAGAGAGAGAGAGAGAGAGAGAGAGAGAGAGAGAGAGAGAGAGAGAGAGAGAGAGAGAGCATACTGATTTTCCTATATGTTGCATGTATGGGCAATAAGGAGTACCTATTATATACCTTACTTGATTCAAATGGATGCCAAAAAAATGTTGATGATTAAAGATGATCGTAGGTTAATCATGTGTTAGATCATCTCAAGATCTTTCCTACACATTTTGAACCGAGTCAATTGGACTTCGTGTGTGGAAGTTATGGCTACCAGAGAAAAGCTTATTTTAATTTATTCATAACCCGATCGGGTTATGGATAATAAAATGCATAACTTTTATTTCTTCAAAACCCAATCAGGTTATGGAGAGTAAAATGCATAATTTTTACTTCTTCAAAACTCGATTGGGTTTTGAAGAAGTAAAAATTATGTATTTTATTCTCTAGAACCTGATTGGGTTATGTAGGAGTTGAAAAAGTACTTTTCACTTTTCAGAACCCGATCGGGTTATTTGAAATTTAGAAACCTGGTCGGGTCCTAAGACATATTGATTTTTTTATAATATTTTCTAGGCTTTGTTACCAAGCCTAAAATAATTTTGAATTTTCAATAACCCAATCCGGTTATATGAAATTTGAATTTTTTTAAAGACATGTCCACTTTTTTTACTCACAACTTGGTGCACATACCCCCTTAATAATTTGGAGTATTGAAGGGATAATTATCTAAAAATTAGAGAGAGAGGGCATTGCCCCTATTTTTCTTAAGGAATGAGCTGAGACATCTCTTGAAGAGGAAGATTCTATAAAGATTGGGATAACATGTGTTCGAAGAGGAGGAAATAACACTTAGAAGGAGTTTGACAATCCATAGAGGCAACTTTGAAAGAGGAGGTCAGAAGGTTAATATAAGATTCAAAGAGAGTCTAACATTTCATCTGAAGAAACCTGGATAAAGAGGTCAGAAGGTTGATATCTACTTTGGAAGGAAGCCTCATTATCATGAATGTCTGGTGTTACCAAGCCTGGGGATAAATCCACACTTTATTACATTAACTCATGTTACTATGGAATCAGACAAGTACATTTGTGTACGAGAAACTTCTCCTATGAATAATGTTTTGATCAAAATTTCATCATGATATTCCTAGATAGTTGGATAATTTTTTGGATCAAAGGGCATTCAATAAAAGATCTTGATATAGACTAAAGAACAAAGACATGACTTGGTGGTAGAAGGTTGATATTAGATTTAGAGGAAGTTTGATAGTTCATCTAAAAGAAACCTTGGATGAGGAGTTCGGGAGATTGTTGCAAGACCCTAAAATTTAAAGGGAGCATCTAGAGGATCTGATTCATTCTGATCTCCAAGGAATTTGGTCATATTGGTTTAGAGGGAGTCAACAGTGGAAATGGTTTTTATAGTCAAAGGACTATGATCATGAGATTGAGTCCCATGTGTGCTGGTTGAAATGCCTTTATGCTAACACCTATGCCATGATATTCCTGGATAACTTGGGTTTCACCAAGAGTGATGCAAACTATATAAGAGATATAGTGCATAAGTATGATATTCAAGGTACATTATCTCTACAAAATAGATGGCTAATATTCTCACCAAGTCTCTTTTTCGAGATAAGGTTTCTTAGTTTCAAGATAAACTTGGTATGTTGGAGAATGAAGCCTTAGTTGAAAAGAAGTTTCAACATCTGTGATCTATTATTTTGTATGTTATTACATTCTTCTTTTTGAGAGAGAATTCTAAGGTGAAAGCCTTTGTTTCCACCCTCTAGGATGAGCTAAGGAGGATCCACCCTTTGAGAAGAGTCAAGGTGGATATCATGTGTGTGACTCCATGACTTTATGGGCCCGCCCATCTTGTGTACATTTCTAAGAGGTGACGACTTATTACACAATGAACACTGATATTTGATGTTACAAGGTGACGATCCTGTGATGGGGATTCATTGAGGTAGAATTTTTCATATGTCAGTGCACATAACATAATAGGGTTATATGTAAGGGGAATTTAATGTTCTCTAATTACTATATCCTTGTGTCATGATCTGAGGTTATATGAAAATCAGGTATCACTATCTAAGGTTATTCCATATATTACTATCTAAGGTAATATATAAATTTTGGTATCATGTATTAGGTGATTCCTCATATCACGTGTTAGGTGATATGTAAAATTGGGTATCACGTGTAAGGTGATTCCTCATATCACATGTTAGGTGATATGTAAAACTTTGTATCATGTGTTAGGTGATACTTCATATCATGAGTTATGTGATATGTGATTTCTTAGAATCCATATAGATCATATAAGGATCCTTCTGAACGTAGAATTACTTATGAACTTAGCATTACATATTGATTGGACTGTATGAGACATATCACGTAGTGACTTGTCTCTACATAAACTTAATATCCATATGGAAGACATCATGAGATGTGATTTCGTTGCACATACCATGGATATTTATGAGCTATGGTGAATATCATGTGACTTGATATTCCTACATATACCATATCTCTTGATATCACAGTGAGGTGATTTCTCCTCTCTTTCAAAATTAATGGATTTACTGTGACTTGCATCTTGATGGATTTTATCTGCTCTAGATAAGAGGGAGAGTTGATGTTTTGTGTAGCTATTGTGAGGGTCATAAGTGT
The DNA here is from genome assembly GCA_018584345.1 of Thuja plicata. Taxonomy (NCBI): domain Eukaryota; kingdom Viridiplantae; phylum Streptophyta; class Pinopsida; order Cupressales; family Cupressaceae; genus Thuja; species Thuja plicata. The sequence goes on along the minus strand of MU227968.1, from coordinate 3,752,975 downwards.
TGACAAGGGAGACCACTACACATTATGTTTGTTCATCCTCCCTAGATAAGAGGGAGTGTTAATGCATGTAGCTTTGGTCCTATGATCATTTAGAATACATATAATACTTATATATTGATTAATAATAATATATTTGTATATATGTTATATTATATCTATTATTATTAAATATATATTATGCAAAATTATATTATTCTAATATATGATTGATTAATGAAACATTAACAATTATAATTAATATACATCTCCCATGAAGTGACATGTCTATCCTAGCCCCTTTCCCAATATAAATGAAAGAGAGATTGTTGCATTTAAAGAACACATACCTATATACAACATAAACAATGCCATTACATTTGCAATGATCCTAAATATCAATTATTACAACCATCTTCTTAATGAAAGATCACAATATGATTTGAAACATAAATTTGAAAATATAGAAAAGTAAACTTAAAATGTGCACATCCACTATTAACTACTATAAAAATAGCTAAATAATTTATTGTTAATCTCAACTATTAGAAACCTCCCACTCTTTTTCACAAAATCCACCATTGTATTTAGTGCCATAACAATTCCTTACATTTCCTTGAATGTTTTGTACGACCTCTACTCACACTATTAGTTCTTATTATTGATTAGAAAACCAAAACATAAATTTCTTTATGCATTAAATCGATCAGATTTCCACAATCCATTGAATTTAGTAGCTGAATTTCTGGTTTTTGATTGTGTGTGTTTTTAAGCATCAACGTTTCGGATCATACTCCTTGATCCATCATCAAGATGAGAGAGTAAGGAAGAATAATAATGTTAATAATAATCTTAAAATCCATGGAGGAATAATTATTATTCTTCCTTACTCTCTCATCCTGATGATGGATCACGGAGCATGATCCGAAACGTTGATGCTTAAAAACACACACAATCAAAAACCAGAAATTCAGCTACTAAATTCTTTATGCATGTCTCTTATACGCTTGGTTTTGTCTTTACCATACACAGTGTTTTCTAAATTATTTTAAACTTATTTATTATAACTATAAATAAAATTTTATATACAATATTAGTTTTTCGAGCAAGAATGCATTTATTCAATGATTGTTTGAATTCTTTAAATGTGGAGTAGATCTTATAGAGCTTATATGTTTAATGTTTCTTTCAAGTTTTATAGAATCAACAACTATTTATCTTGAAAATTTATGTTTTCAAGTCAAAATAGTTAAGGGATTCTATTCATTCATAATATATGGAGTTGATAGTTGGTTAGTATAAATTTGTTTATAATTTATATTATATTCAATAGATGTTTATACAATCAATTTGCATATTTTTAATTGGTGTTTATTTGGGTGATAAAAAAATCAATTTAAACAGAACATAATTGAACACATTCAAATGATCTATACATGAAAGACCCAAACGTATTTTCTATCATATCATGGTGTGTTCGACATCTAAGGAAATCAGGATCGACTATGCAAATATTATAAAATCTGAATCTCTAACTATTTTGTTTATGTGAATGAATGAATTTGTTTTAATAATGTCAACGAGACCATGAGTCTCTGGAACAAAGAGTATCATTGTTATAAATTTTCAAGTTCCTTTCAATGTTGCTTCTTAAGTTGTTCGTCTTGATAAAAAATCTCATGATTTTTTGAAGCTTTGCCTCCTTAAATAGCTAATTTAGACTTCTCACCTTCAAATTATTTTCATATTTTGTATGAATATCCTTATATTCTACACATTCAAATATGAAATGTCATTATATTAATTCCACCCCATTATTGCAAAAAAAAACAATTTCTTTCATCCAAATCTTCTTTAGAGACTTCCTATCTACTTGTCTCACATTTAAGATGATGAGAAATAGCTCTCAACTACGCAACTAGAAGTCTATAATTTCCCTTAATTGTCATCCTTGGGTAGTATTTTTCATCATTTTACCTCAAGGGGTTGAATTTTCTAATATAGTGTCCTTTTTTTTACCAACCTATTTTTTCCACATGGTAGTTCTCTCAATTTTTCAAACACAAACATTTTAATCTCTTCATTATTTTTTAGACAATCTTGAAAATTGATATCTCACTTTCTTGTAAACTTGTTCTACTTCATCGAAGTATTATTTCTTCATTTTAATTCCTCCTCAACAATATTTTTGGGCCAAAGAAGGATGAGAGCAAAGCCACTAAGTAAATAAAATGTTAGAAGAACAAATAAATAAATATCTATTGGCATCACGTAAAACATTGTGTTTATACCTAATGTCTACACCGTTGACATATTAGAAGGGAAAGAGAATCCATGTAAACTAATTTATAGGATTCCACATTGCACAACTTTTACTGCACTCCATGAGCCAAACATGCTAGGGATGTTTCTCAAAATATTAAAAAATATTATGAAACTATTTTATGAATAGCAAGCTATGTAAAGTTGTAGATGGTATTAATTCCAGACTTATAAATTGATACATTATCTTACATTTTGAAACTACAAGTCTTTGTTATATTCTGTAGAGTTCGATAATAGGCCACCAAATTTCTACTTAGTTAACTTCTCTTCTCTTCTCTTCTCTTCTCTAATCTTTAGAGTTCATATTAAGAAGAATAAAATGTTTCTTATTGGAGAAGCAAAAATGTTATAATGGCCCACTATACTCTATCCCACCTCTACAGTTCCATGGAAGGAACTAACGACGTAAACACATCCTACTCAGTAGTCCCTCTCACAATAGGATCCATCCTACCTCCCTTGCAAAGAACCCAAGTGAGTTGTGTCTCCTTCTCTATGTCCTATCCAAAATTCATACTTGTTGTCATTGAAAGAGAATATTATGAGAAGCTTATTAGGTTTAGGAATGGGTCAACTAGGATAACTCCTTCCAATCTTAAACTTTAATTGCTATTTTATTTTTGTGCAAGAAAATCATTCCTATATGGATGTGCTATGCAATTGGTGAGTAAAGGAGGGATTAGTTACCATTGTTGAGGAAATATTTTAGTCAAACAAGAAAAATAAATAAATAAGGTTTCTCCAAAAGTGGTAAAAATATTACATTATATCCTTCATTCTTACACATAGGGTAGATTATAAATTTAGTGGCTTGGGTGAGTTTATCTATATCACCCATGGCCATGGGTGGTGTACTTAATGTTTTGGTTATTATGAATGAAAAATATAGTTCCTCCCCTTCCCTTTATTACTCCTTATAATAAAAAAGGAAGCCAACAAAAATATATATGGGATGTGAAGTAGTTGTTTATGTTAGACCTAAGATTGCATGCCAAGTAGCTAGCCATGCATCTGTAAGCTTCAGATAAGGTACAATTTTAAATAAAATAAAAGATCCCTTGAATAATTATTGATGTAAATAATTTGTGTGAATGATAGATGACTACTTAATAACTAGGGAACTCATAAAGTAAGAGGAAATTAATGATCGTAATAAATTTCTAAAAGATAATGGAAGAAATCCTATCTATAAGCCTCATTATTAGCATGCATATGTTCCTATCTAAGATTTCTTTTTATTTATTGTAAGGAAACTTTCAAGTACATATAATGATGATTTATAGATTACCCAATTTATAAATTAAATAAAATATACACTTAAAATCCATACGCAAAGAATAGAAAACATACACATAAAAATATGACACAAGATATACCCTACAAAATTCCTCACAAGGGAAAACAAATAAACCTCCAAAACCATCCATCACCCATTTTTATTCAGAAATGCAACATTACAATGCATCTATGAAATCCTTTGAAACCCTATTCATCAATAAGTACTCATAAGAATAAGCCTGTAACCACACATCTCATGCCATGCTTCCAAGCTTGACAAATATTAACCTAAATAACTTCAAATAAATTCCCTTGTAGTTTATTTTAATTAGAGTGTTCAATCCCTCATAAAATCACCAAGTGGCGTAACATAAACCATGTGCTACCTAATCCTTAACCCCACATTTACTCTCCTTGGTATTCAATTATTATAATATAATATTGCAATGTTACAATATAACATTAAATGGACCCAAGAATATTCTAAGGGAATCTCTATATGTTGCACATCCATCTAGGTGCTCCTAGGTGAAACATACATAATAAATAAAATATTATTATGCAAAGTGTACAATACCTATTTCCTAAACATTTTCCCACATGTTTTATACTTTGCATAAGGGGCAATAAGAAACCACAAATATAAATAAGGGAAAAATCCCTATAGCAAAATATTGTTGGCATAAATAATGCAGAGATTTTTTAGTATTGATTGGTACAAGTTTAATGACAAGAAGATCAGCTATTGTGTTGTCATAGATGTCAACTTGGTCTTGAGTGTGTTGACAGTGTTCCTGATATGCTACCAAGTATTAGTATAGAGGAATTCCATGTTGCGGTAAGAATTTGAGTGTGTAGTTGTCATTGGAGACTCGCAGATATCTCTAGATGTATTTTGTATGATCGCATAATCTAGAAACAACAAGAGAGAAATTTATGATTGATCGAAGGGCAACCAGGTAGATAGAAGAACAAACAGTGACTGGCAGTGAATGATTTGATTGTTTTATCAAATTGGTATGGATTCAACTGTTGTGGTCATGATATGTTTACCTTAACTAAGATATGTTGTTTATCCTATGATCTAAGAAAAAAGGATTGGAGTAGCGCAAGGTATAGTTTCTGTTGATAAAATATTGTCCTGTGCAAAAGTTATAAAATGTTTGAATAGGTTTGAACAGCTGATGTTAGATCATTAAGTGGTGATGATGCATTTTTTTGTAGTGGATGTTTCTCTGATCGAGGTGTCAAGGTGATGTGGAATAACAAGGTTGTAATGATTAATTACTATTTCATTGATCAAGGTGATAGGATTTAATCAAGATTTAGAAACATGTTGAAGAAGTCAAAAAGGTTTGACTATTCTTGATTTAAATCGATGTTCGATGGATCTAAAGGCCAACACAAACTTGAAATTGTAATCATTAATTGGTAACATGTTTTAGGGTTTAAGGATTGAGCGGGAAATATTGTAATACATTTTGTAAGGCAGCTAAATTCCCTAATGAACTTTGTGTGTGTGTGTGTGTGTGTGTGTGTGTGTGTGTGTGTGTGTGTGTGTGTGTGTGTGTGTGTGTGTGTGTGTGTGTGTGTGNGAACTTTGTGTGTGTGTGTGTGTGTGTGTGTGTGTGTGTGTGTGTGTGTGTGTGTGTGTGTGTGTGTGTGTGTGTGTGTGTGTGTATGCAAAGTGTTGTATAATGAAAGTGTAGATCATGGATGAGAAGGTGCAGCTGAGTGAAGAGTAAAGATAATATGCAAGAAGTAGAAGTGTTGTACTTACTTGGATTTGAACAAGCAGAGGAGGCATGCTACACCAAGAGCATTGTACTTTTTAATTCCTAATAGTTTCTGCAAGCAAATCCCTTAACTGGGTAGACTTTAATAGGTCTAATTTGTAAATCCTTTAAGAGAGTGGCTCTTTAGCTTGGGTCTGAAATCCTTTAACAAGGTTACTCCTAATAGGGTAAAGCTCCTAACAGGGCCAAAAATAAATCCCTTAACCAGGTGACTCCTAATAGGGAATTATTGTAAGCTCCTAATAGGACTAGGCCTTTTATGGGGCACATTTCAGAAGAGTGAAGATATTTATGGGTGCTAATCCCCACTGTAGTTTTCACCCTTAGTCAGGGTTTCCACAATAAAATATTGGTGTTACTTTATGGCATGTGTGAATGATTGTTTGGTTACTTTTTTTATTGCATGCATATGGTTTAAAGTTGATGAATGTGGTTTATGGTGTTGAATTATTTGTGAAAAATTTCAGATCTGATATATCATTGATTACCCCCCCCCCTCTCAGTAATACTGGACCTTATAGTATTAACACACATACCATCATGAATTAGTGTACTCCATGTGCTCCATAATGATACTTGCAACAAGAAACATACTAACCACATACATAAATTCTCTCACCCTCCACCATGTCAGTACCACTAGAAATAAATAAGATATCATCCAAAGAGAAAGCCACACAATCTATCACAACAAATAATAATTTTTACTTCAACTAATATCCCAAACACAAACACTCAATCCAAAGGTATCAGTATGCATCACTAGTTGTCAAGAACAAATATTCATAACTGAAATAGAATCCATATCACTTGCTAACACATCCAACTATCCATGCCTCTGAGGTATACAAAAATATATCAAATGAATCTCATATCATCAACATATACAACTCATAGCATGCAACCTTTGTTGAGAAATAAGGTGAAGAAAAATTGCAACATTAACTTTCATATGTCATTAAAATATTGAAAATATTACCAAATTTGATAATAAACATTTGATTTTTCCATTCAACATAAATATAAAATTAACCATACGAAAAGAGATGCCGTATTTATGTGGAGAAAACATTTCGAGAAAAAACTCCACCAAAGAATGAGGGAAAGTATATTATTATTTTTTAAAGGAGAGAACACCACAATAATACACTTCACTATACTTCTCCAAATGATCATATAAATACTTAGAAACAAAGACTAGATGATGATTAATTAATTATGCCTTGGCTCAATTTATAGCCAAATAGGATAGAAAAAACTACTGCTATTTTTCTAAAACAAGGGGTCAAAACCACTTGTAAAAATACATGTCTAGGAGAACGAAAAACCAATAGGTATAATCAAATAATAAATAACTCTTCAAGTGACTCTTTGTGGATGCCAAACCCAAATATATTTGGAATTTACACCTATGAGTGCTTCGTAGCTTGCAACGTTAACCAACTGATGAAGATTTGATGGAGATGATGAAGACTAAGTGATACCGAGTATCATGATTGAGAAATGGTTAGATCAGTTGTTGTTTTGTCATTGATGCCAAGCAATTGATTAATTGATTTTTATTATGTTACCATATCTTAAGAGGAGAAGTTAAATGGGTGAAAAATACATATCAAACAATGATGAATTAATGATGATATAGTTGTTTGCTACTATATATTTGATGTTATCAAATTGGTACAATTGATTGATCAAGTCAGAAATTTCAAAGATTTAAAGTTATGATTGAAAGAGTTTATTTACTGAGCTAAACAGAGTCAATCGGTAGAATGTTATGTGAGTTGGTCATAGTTACCGAACACTGAGTGAAATTCAAGCATCAAGCACCGAATTTGAGTTAGACAGTGAGCAGTGAATGAAGACAATTACCGAGTTGCAAAGCAAGTTTTACCGAGTACAAAATATTGATATTAAATGATGATAAGGTTGAATTTAATGTGAAGCAATGATGATCTAGACAAGGATACGAATTAAATGAATATTGTTAGAAGATCTACGAATAGGAAAATTCAATGAGAAGATCTAAGGCAATGATCAAGTGGTTAAACTGAATTGTGAGGGTTCCAAGAAAAGTACAAGTTCCAAGGTAAAAGTGAAATGGTTTACTAAGTTGATAATTATGAAGAAGATGATCGAACGACTAAGTGAAAATAATGGAAAATAAAATTAAGGATATTAAGAGGAAAAAGTATGTTGATATAAAGAATGAGAAAGTAACAGAGTGTAGATTTGCTAGCGAATTGAGCAGAGAAGAAGAAGAAGTTGAAGAACAACATTTACCAAGCAGAATAGAGAAACATAGATTGAAGAATCTATAGTCTGAGAAAGAGATCAATGGGTATGAGATGCCAGTATTCAATTGATCATAAAGGATCTGACACAAGAAAAGGTAGTTGTTATATTTATATATCAAAATTTATTGTTGCTTATAAGTATTTTTAATAGAGAAATCTCTTAACTAAGTGGATTTAACAATCCTATTTGTAAAACCTAGACTTAGGTGACATTCCAAAAGAGTGTTTAAAGACCTCTAAAAAGGATACTTTTAACAGAGTGAAGAGCTTAATAGATTTGAGGCAAATCCCCTAACAGGGTCACATTTACCAAATCTATTTTGTAATCTTTAAGAGGATAAGTTCTTAATCGAGCGTACTTCAAAAGGGTACATTTCTATTGTGGGTTATAATTCCCATAGAGGTTTTTCCCAAATTGGGTTTCCTCATTAAATGTAGTGTCAACCACAATAAATCTGGAGTAAATTGAGTTCAGCTTATATTACTAAGTTTGAATGATTGATTTACATATATGAGATGTATTTCTATTTAAGTTATTAAGTTTATTGGTGAATTGGTTGATTACTATATTCAGTATTACCAAGTGATTTAGAGAGTTAAGTTTTAAGTGTTTAAGTTTGATTTAGTCTGATTCACCTCCCCCCCCCTCAGTGAACCAATAATTGGTATCAGAGCTAGTTAATCAGAAGTGATAATTTTAAAAGAACTTGATTTAAGATCTAAAGATGTATAAGAGGGAAGCACCAAAGCTGAATAGGGATCATTTCTCTACATGGAAAAGTAGAATGAGGTTGCATGTGTCTGGAGTAGGAGATTATGGACTTTACTTTCTTGATAATGAATATGTAGCACCGACTACTGCACCTTTGACAATCAGAGAGAAAATACATAAACAAGAACACACAAGTTATGATTGAGATTGCTTCTACACTTACCAACTAGGAATATGATGAACTTGATGGTTGTACTACTTATTAACAAATGTGGGATAATATTTCAGAAGGCTAAGGCATAAATTTTGAGAGGAAAATTTGGCTCTATGAGGATGAAGGAAGGATAGAACATAATACAATATAGTACAAGACTTAAGGAGACTGTTAATTCTATCAGAGGAGCTAGTGGGATCATAAAAGAGGATGATGTTACAAGAAAGATGTTGAGAACCCTACTACAGAGTTATGCTATTTGTGTATCTGCTATACAAGAGCTAAGATGTATTCCCTAGATGAATGTTTCACTGGATGCTACTATTGGTAAGTTAACTACATTTGAGTTAAATGATTTTGACAATAGTTTTCCTACTAAATCTAAGATTGAATCTGAATTTAAGTCTACTTTAAAAATTGGAAAATTTAGGGAAGTTGCGGCCAGAGATGGTTATTTGAGTAGTGCTAGTGAATTATTTACTGAATGTGATGAAAATTAAAGAGAATTTGAATCTTTGTTGGCTAGAAGGCTACAAAGAGGCAAAGGCAAATGGGTAAAAGTACAAAGTTGTGTCATGTTTAAGGACCACTTATTGGCACAGCTAAATTTGAGTATTTCTAACTAAAAATTAATTTTCGTCAAACATATGGTCTAGGTAGATTCATTCTAGCTAAGTTAGATAAGTGATTAAACTTTTCCAATTGGAAATGTCTATTACATGTATGTTTTATGCTAATTTGGTTTCAATTACCAAAGAAATAAAATTATTTTAGAAAAGCCATGTTTCAATAACCCCTACTCTTTTTAATGATATTTTAAAAAATATTAAAAAAACCCTTTTGTAGAGCTCAGAGTCAAGATTATTTTCATATAAATTTTATAGTATTTTGATTAGATCTAATATATTATAATTACAAAATACAACAAGTAGTTATTTTAACATTTGAGAAGATATTTCTTTAAATAAATAAATAAATCATATCAAAAAAATTTAAACTTTATATTTAACACTAGAGGAGAGAGTCCCTCTCAAGAATATGTAATTTTTTTCTGAATGGTGTAGATTTGATAGGGGAAATTTGGTGGGAGATGAAAACTGTCGATTTTAGATAAGTTCAACTTTGAGAAGTTATAATGGAGAAAATATAAATTAAAAACCAATCTTTCTTCTTTTTTGCACTAGCTATACATTTTATCTATAACATATTTTGAAATCAGAGGAAAAATATATTATTTGCATATACTTTTTTGGTGGGAATTAGACCCCAGATTTTTAGCAGTTTTCAGCAATTAAAAATGGACTTCAAAAATTAAAAAACTATGTAAATTCTTGTTAAAAAAAAACTAAAAAAATTATAGGCATAATGTTCATCCATTTTTAAACATTTTGTCGGTTTACACCATCCTCAAATTCCAAACACAAATTCCACTTTTATGTCGTTAAAGTTGAACAGTTTGCATGTTGTTGACCTTCTCCTTTATACAAATGTGACATAGGTTTGTACTTTTACCCAAATACCGAGGTAAGTAACCCTTGAATTTTTTTAATGGTGATAAAATTGGTCACTTTGCATCTAGTTGTCTTGAGAAAGATAAGGAAGAAAAGAAAGGTAATAGAGATAAGGACAAAAGAGAAAATAGATTCAAGGAGACTACAAAACAAAGGTAAGAAATCTTGTCATATTTCTAATGAAGGACTAAGTGATGCTGATTATTTTGATAGTGATGTTGGAAAATAAGTTATTTATGTTGCTATTAAAGATGATTCTTATGAAGAAGAACCAAGAGCCCTAATATCACAAGTAAGTAAGAATGAAACATGGATTATAGATAGTGGTTGTTCACATCACATGACTGGTGACACACTTAAGTTTATTTCCTTGGAAAAGCATGACGGAGATTATGTTAGATTTTGTAATGATGCTCCATACCATGTGAAAGGATAAGGTTCTATAATTATAATTAATAACACAATATGTGATGATTTTTATTGGGTTTAAGGATTAAAGTATAATCAATTGAGTGTTGCATAGCTAAACAATACAGGTCACCAACATGAATTTCAATATGGAAAGGTGAAAGTATTTGATGAGAAGGATAGTCTGATTGCTACTGGAGAACAATCTAAAGGTATTAATGCTATGCTTTTGGGGAAGATTGTGTGTAATTTTTTAGCATCAACGTTTCGGATCATACTCCATGATCCATCATCAGGATGAGAGAGCTCATTTTTCATTCTTGAGCTCTCTCATCCTAATGATGGATCATGGAGTATGATCTGAAACATTGATGCTAAAAAATTACACACAATATTCCCTAGAAGCGTAGCAGTTAAATTCACGGATTGTGTAAATTTGTTATCATTAATATAAAATTCATTTATTTTATCTTGATACTTCTATGAAGAGCTACCTATTTGCTAAAGTTGAAGATGTCTGGTTATGGAACAAAAGGCTTTTTCATGTTAATTTTGATAACTTAATCAAAGTGAGTAAGAAGAATAGAGTGAGAGGACTACCGAGATTAGAAAAACTTGAGAATGATATGTGAAGATAATTTTAGATGTAAGATCACTAAATCTAGTTTTTGAAGCAAGACTTATGTTACACACGGAATTTTTGATTTAGTGCAAATTGATTTATGTAGACCCATGAGGACTCAAAGCTATTATGGAGATGGATATTTTATTTTATTTATGGATGATTGTTCTAGAATGATGTTTGTAATGTTTTTAAAAGAAAAATATGATGCATTTCAAATGTTCAAATGGCATAAGGCCCGAGTTGAAAAAGAAACTGGAAGACAATTAAAATGTCTAAGATTCGATAGAGGAGGTGAGTTTACTTCTGATGAGTTTACATTGTTTTGTAATGAGAATGGAATTAAGAGAAATTGTCAAAACTAAGGAAACCATAGAAGAATGGGATTGCTGAAAGAAGAAATGGATCTATTGTTGATTGTGCTAGGACACTGATGATTGAAAAAGGAATTTCACAGAAATTTTGGAGAGAACTATGAGTATTGTTGTTTATACATTGAATCAAGTACAAATGAAGAAAGGTACCAACAAGACACATTATAAATTATGGTATGAACACAAACCTAATGTCTGTTACTTTAAAAATTTTGGGAGAAAATGCTATATTCTAAAAGATTCTAGAGAAGTAAATTTTGATTCAAAAGGAGAAGAAGGAATATTCTTAGGATATTATACAAGGATTATAGCATACAAATGTTTGAAAAAAGTTACTAACAAGATGGTGGAAAGTGAAAATGTAAGAATTTATGAATTTGGAGAAAGGAATGATAAAGATAGCAAGAAGGAACCTGAGGATTATGAGAATTTTATATATGTTCAACCTGATGTTCCTGATACCTTACCGAGAGAACCAACTGAGGAGAAAGATGAACAAGGAGTTCAACAACCAAATGTTGATATTGAAGAACCGAGAGCTACCAAACCTATTTTGGAAAAGTATGTGAGAAGGCACCATTCCTCAAGAAATATTATTGGAAATAAGGATGTTGGAGTGATGAAAAGAAGAAAGGTAAGAGCCAATACATGTTTGATATCTACATTTGAGACAAAGAAAGTTAAAGAAGCACTAGATAATGAAGATTGGATGAAAGCAATGAAAGAAGAGTATGATAAAATTGAGAAGAACAAGACATGGACATTAGTACCCAAGCCCAAAGACACAAATATTATTGGTACTAAATGGATTTTCATAAACAAATTGAATGAGAATGGAGAAGTTTTCAGAAATAAAGCTAGATTGGTTTGCAAAGGCTATGCACAAGAAGAAGGCATTGACTATGGAGAGACTTTTTCACCTGTTGCTAGATTGGAAGGAGTTAGAATACTTCTAGCTTATGTTGCTTACAAAAAATTCAAGGTATATCAGATGGATGTTAAGTCTACATTTCTTAATGGGATACTTGAAGAAAAAGTATACATTGAGAAACCTGAAGGATTCATTGAGAACGCAAACAAGAACAAGGTATGTAAGTTACATAAAGCTTTATATGGTTTGAAACAAGAACCCCAAGCATGGTATGATAGATTGCACTCTTATCTAATCAAAACAGGATTTTAGAGAACAAGTGATAACAATAATTTTTACTTGAAGTGTGACATTGATAATAAAGTTTTGATTGTTGAATTTTTTGTTGATGATATTATTTTTGGAGGCAATGACACTTTATGTAAAGGATTTGTTGATGAAATGAGAAAAGAGTTTGAATTGTCAATGATTGGAGAGATTAAGTTCTTTCTAGATCTACAGATACAACAAGTTACTGGAGATGGAATTTTACATGAATTCTTGGTTGTATGAGGAAATCAAAGACATCAATTCCAAATACTCAGAGCTTGAGGACAAAGTGAACAAAATTTCTCTGTTGCTCGCCAAGCCTTTGAATACTGGTAGAAGCGATGTTGAGAGTCAAGCTGAAGAAGTAGACAATAGGTTGATGGAGAATCTTGAACTAAATATTAATGTTGTGGTCAATTTCCGCATGCAGACTACCTCCAGTCGCATCTAGGGAATTGAAGACACCCTCATTAGAATTATGAAGAATAAATTTGAGGGCATGAAGGTGACTACCAACAACCTACAAGCTCTTCTCTATGTGCTAGAAGGAAACCCAACTCCTATTGTCATGGAAGATGAAGCTTCTAAAGACACAAGCTCTGTCGGCCTTGGCTCTCATACTAGGGCAAGTGTAAAAAAGCAAAAAATTGCCAAGTCCAAGGAAATTATGGATCTCAAGAATGCCATCTAGCAATATGAATTGTTGAATGAAGACACGGCTAAGGTTATGGAAAAAATGTCTTATTTGTGTTGTTTCTCATTTTCATTTTCTTTTTGTCTGTTTTGTATCTTTTTCTGGTTAGTTGTGTTGGGGGGTTTCCGATGTCCCCTTCTTTTTCCCCCAGCTGCTTCTTTTTTCTATGATGCTTAACTAATTGTCTTTTCTTTTGATGTAAAGGGTTATAGTTCCCTTCAAAAAATATTTTAACCTCAATTGAAAAAAAGTTACTGGAGTGATCTATATTACACAAACCAAGTATATCAAAGAGATCCTAAAAACCTTTGGTATGGAAAATTCCAAGCCTATTAGAACACCTATGGTTACTCGATGTAAATTATCTAAAGAGGATGAAATACAAGAGGTGGATAATACTCTTTATGTATCCATGATTGGTAAATTGTTGTATGTTGTGCACAATAGACCTCATATAGCACACAATGTTGGGATTGTTGCAAGACTTTCTTCTAATCCAAAGGAAACACATATGTGTGCAGTAAAAAGAATTTTGAGATATCTGAAAGGAACATAAGAATTTAGTTTATCGTATAAGAAAGGAGTTACTTTTGGTCTGCAAGTCTACACCGATGTAGATTGGGTTGGAAAGAGTGATGACAGGAAAAGCACTAGTGGAGGCACATTCTTTCTAGGTGAAAGATTGGTTACATGGTTGAGCAAGAAACAAACTTGAATTTCACAGTCTATTGTTGAGGCAAAATATGTTGTTGCTGCTATGAATTGTGAAAATATAGTATGGATTAAGAAATTACTTGAAGGTATGCAAGAAGATATCATAGATCTAATTACTATTTTTTTATAATACAAGTGCTATTAATATATCAAAGAAACCAGATATGCACATTCAAAGACCAAACACATTTCTATCAAGTATCACTACTTGAGAGAACAACTTCAAGGGAAGAATGTGAAATTGGAATATGTGAATTTAAAGGAACAATTGGCTGATATATTTACAAAGCTACTACCTAAAGATTATTTTGAGTATCTCAAAGGTAAATTAGGGGTTCTTCCCCTATCCAGTGTTCACTAAAGAGAATGAGGCATGTTGCATCAATTTTATATTTCATTAGAATATCTATTTCTGAATTGATGTTAGTATGACACACTTTAGATGATTCCTGAAGTTTTGAAGAGATTTTTGTATGCAATGATTTATGAGTACATGTCAGGCATAATCGACTCCTAGAACAAGTTTTTAGGAGTGTGACTTTTTGGCGTTGTTGTCAAAGAGGAAGAGAATGAATTGATGACATTTATCCTTAAGAGAGATATTGATTAATTTAGAGAATGAATTGCTAATATTTACTCATGAAGGAGAATCAGAATGTATGAAATAGAAACAAAATATTTATCCAAGAGAGATTTAGATTAAAAGATCAGAGATCAAAGTGGAAACAAAAATATCAACTCAAAGGGAGTACATTTATGTATTGGAGAGTTTCCATCATCAATTGCTATAACACTATAACTTAGTTGCCATCAATGCCAAAGAAGGATATTTTTAGCCAACTAATGAAGATCTGATGGAGATGATGAAGACCGAGTGATACCGAGTATCATGATTGTAGAAATAGTTAGATCAGTTGTTATTTTGTCATTGATGTCAATAAATTGATTAATTGATTTTTATTATGTTACCTTATCTTAAGGAGAAGTTAAATGGGTGACAAATATAGATCACACAATGATGAAGTAATGATGATATAGTTGTTTTCTACTATATATTTGATGTTATCAAATTAGTACAATTGATTGATCAATTCAAAAATTGCAAAGAGTTAAAGTTATGACTGAAAGAGTTACTTTACTGAGCTAGACAGAGTAAGTGGGTAGAATTGTGAGATGGTCATAGTTATCAAACACTGAGTGAAATTCAAGCACCTAAGTTGTGTTAGACACTGAGTAGTGAATGAAGACAATTACCGAGTTGCAAAGCAAGTTTTATCGAGTACATGATATTGATATTAAATGATGATAATATTGAATTTAATGTGAAGCGATGTTGAGCTGGATGAGGGTATGAATTAAATAAATATTGTTAGAATATCTACGAATAGGAAAATTCAATGAGAATATCTAAGGTGAAGATCAAGTGGTTAAACTAAATTGTGAGAGTTTCAAGAAAAGTACAAGTTCCAAGGTAAAAGTGAAATGGTTTACTGAGTTGAGAGTTATGAAGAAGATGATCGAATGAATGAGTGAAAATAATGGAAAATAAAATTAAGGAGATTAAGAGGAAAAAGTATGTCTATATAAAGAATGAGAAAGTAACAAAGAGTAGAGTTGCTGGAAAATTGAACAGACAAGAAGAAGAAGCTGAAGAACAACATTTACTAAGAAGAACAGAGAAATAGAGATTAAAGAATCTACAGTCTAAGAAAGAGATCAATGGAGTATGAGATGATAGTATTCAATTGAGCATAAAGGATCTGACACAAGCAAAGGTAGTTTCTATATTTATAGATCAAAGTTTAAGTTTACTATTTCTTATGAGTATTTGTAACAGTGAAATCTCTTAACCGAGTGGATTTAACAATCCTATTTGTAAAAGCTAGAATTAGGTGACATTCCCAAAGAGTGTTTAAAGACGTCTAACATGGACTCTTTTAACAGAGTGAAGATCTTAACAATTCTGAGGTAAATCCCCTGACAGGGTCACATTTAGCAAATGTGTTTTGTAATCTTTAACAGGATAAGTTCTTAACCGAGCATACTTCAAAAGGGTACATTTTTATAATGGGTTACAATTCCCATAGAGGTTTTTCCCTAATTGGGTTTTCTCATTAAATTTGGTTTCAATCGAGTTAAATCTGGAGTGAATTGAGTTCATCTGATGTTACTAAGTTTGAATGATTGATTTACATATATGAGATGTATTGTTGTTTAAGTTATTAAGTTGATTTGTGAATTGGTTGATTACTGTATTCAGTATTACCGAGTGATTCAAAGAGTTAAGTTTTAAGTTTTTAAGTTTGATTTAGTCTGATTCAACCCCTCCCCCCTCTTAGTGGACCAACAAGAACGACTATTTAGATCCCCATATAGACATATTTTCTCCTCCCAAACTTGGTATCCTTATGCATGACCCTTCATGTCTCATTATGGATATGAGGAGTTTATTTTATGCATATTGATTATATTTATCACCTCTTCATATTCAACTCTTGAACATGCAATTACAAATACCCACAAATTATAAATAATTATTATTTTTCTCACATGTCTTCGGGAAAGTTTCCAAAGAAAATGGAGACATATGAATGGCTTAGTATTGCAAGGTTAATGTCACCTTATCCTAAATATCTTAAGATCCAAGTGTAATACCTATCACATAAACACCTAGAAGCTCCCACTGTATAAGCAATTTCACATCCAAAAGATAATCAATATATCCTAAGATCCACTAATAACATCATATAGAAAGTGTAACCATAGCCTATTAGTATCAAGGAACATCCACGATAATATGCATAACATGTAAACCAATAACCTCCAAGTACAACTCACACAAAAAGTATCTAGTGCTCTCCCCTATTCTCCACAACCAACAACGAAAATAGATAAAAGGAACCTCCATGTCATCTCCCACATGACAACCATGAACACAAAATAGTCATCACATACCTCCACCCAACCTCAAATGAAATATGATGTAAAATCAAATATTTAGGAAGATAATAAAGACCAAAAGAAAAAATATTGAAAATAAAAACCTATAGCATGTAATTCTACATATACCTCTAAATTCCAACTATGTCAAGTATGATCTCCTCCATAAAACCCCAAATACAAAGCCATAACAACACCAAAACTAGTTTAGTCTCTTAGTCCAAACCATCATATATATCATGTAACTAATATGGATGTAATCATCTCATAACCATTAAGATCAAACAACTACCATCCCCAATCCTAGGGAATGAGCCCAATAAACCATCTCCCAATCTCAATCGTCAATGAATGCAATCATAATAACAACTCAAATGCACAAGGAGATAACCAATTTCAAACATATCTCAAACTAAATCCTCCAAAACTAGACATTTATCCATAGTTCAAGATCCATATGTACAAAATATAAATCATATGCACCTAAAAGGAACAATGGGAAATAAATCTCAAGTAGTAAACCACTGACCAAACCAAGATTGGGAATGATTATTCTCAACCAAGAAATACAATTCAACGTGACTCATACTAATAACAATATCCTCTCAAGTCCATACAAGGTGAATGATCCTCAGTCTTCCCACTAAAACCATCAACTATCTCAACAAATATATATATATAATCACAAGATAATTCTAGCATTTCCTAAGTCTCCAAGTATCTATGAGTACCTGTAACCAATCAATATATTCCAAACTTCAAATGCAACATAGAACCATCATGAAGTAATCAAGAAAATGATTATGTACCCAATAAAAATAAAACCACCAAGATAAATGTGAAAGCCCCAACTTTAGAATCAAGAACATAAACATGATAATACAATCTAAATATCTCCTCCTAGGAGATACCATGCTCTATATTCAAACATATAAATAACCATATCGTGGAAAATTCTACTCTAGAATCAAGAGTGAATCATGACATAATATCAAACCATCCTATAAAACAAGGATAACATACATCAAATGAAGGCATTAACCACACTTAAACAAAAATTTCCATGAGTCCTCCAAGATGTCCACATCCTTAAATATCATGAATATTATCATCTCCTACCAGTGTACCTAAAAATTTGAGAGAACCTTCTCTAAAAATAGGATCTAAGGACTCTTCTAAAATATACACACTACGAAGATCATCCACCATCCAATGGTAAATCTACATTACTACCAACAACTCCCACTGAATTGTGATAACGAGTCACACTTGGCATTGTGATATCCATCTCCTATATGAAGATCCTCTAGGTATATACACATAACTAATATGTTAATAGCATCAAGTAAAGCCAAGGTATCCAAGTCAAGAAGATACAAAAATTCCAACAAACAATTAAGAACCAATCCTACACTTCCACACCATCACTGTCAAAAGTTCCCTTAAAATTGTAAAAATGTTGTCCATGACATCATAATAAACCGTCCTCTACATGAGAATTAAATAATGCCCACACATAATCATAGAACTAAAAGTGCACATAATGAGCTCCCTAAAAAATTAAAGTAATAATGATCCTCAACCAAGAAGATATATCACTATAACCAAGCAAGAATCCAATCAAATAATCACCAATCAAAGCACATATCAATATGATCATGTCATTCCAAAGACCCTAAACACAAGGAGCATGAATGACACCATGATTATCTCCAACAAACAAGCATCTAACTCTCATTGTCTTCAACTTGTAAGTATTATACATAGTCAAGACCATAGGTCTTCCACCATGACTATACCTAGTAACAATATCTATCCTCCTCTACATGAAAACAAATTAGAAAACCAAGTGACTAAAACAAGCCACCAATCTAAATATGAATAAAAAATGAAAGGTCTATGAGCATAAATAACCCATATTCAATCCACATATGAAACCTCTAGAAGTATAGACTACATAGAACACTACACAACTTGTAAACATAAAAATGCAACATATATCCAAACCAATACTAATAGCCATGTCAAGATAAGAGAAATATGAGATACATATTGAATATAAAATGACATAAACTCCAAAACTCCAATATGTAACATATCATAAACTCGTAGTGTCACTGTAGTCATAAAACCCATAAAAAACTCACATCAAAATAATAAAAAATAAAACACATCAAACCTGCTCCAAACCGTATTCAAAGTGTGGTGCTCCAAATAATATTTTTGTCAACTATTGGAAGTCAAAAATTTGACTCCTTTTGTTCAATTTATGACAGGTCTCAAAGCCATAAAAGTACCTCTGGCTTCCAGCTAATATTTCATTGTCCAAAACATAATATATAGAGAAATAAATCACAACAAACTATACTTCTCTAAGTCACTTTTCCAATGACTATAAGAAGTCAAAAATATGGCATCAAATGCTCGACTTACTCTTTGTGGAAGAAAAATGGCTTATTAGGCTATATTTGCAAAAATGGATTCAAAAAGAAATTTTCCAATATGCCTAAATTTGCAATTTTAAATTATTTAAAAATAAAATAATGGAGTGTCAACTTGAACTTGACTCTCACTATTAAATATAACACATTTAAAAATTATTGGATGACTTTTAATCAAAATTGGGCAGAAAT
This sequence comes from Thuja plicata, assembly GCA_018584345.1. NCBI lineage: Eukaryota > Viridiplantae > Streptophyta > Pinopsida > Cupressales > Cupressaceae > Thuja > Thuja plicata. The sequence goes on along the minus strand of MU227968.1, from coordinate 3,733,304 downwards.
ATTTTAAAAATATCTATTAAATTTTGCTTTTTAGACACAAATTAAAACAAATATTTTAAATAATTGTTCTCCCTGTGAGGGGTTAGGTTTTCATCCCACAGGGTGAACCTACATACTAAAGGGATTTTGGTCTCATTAGAACTACTAGTATCGGTGGTATAGTGGTACCACCACTATCAACTAGGCAGTGTGGGCTGGGTATGAGGTTTGTGGAACATGGCCTCCCATAAATTTTGTTTTTAATATTTAGGTAAATAAATTATGACATGGATTTAATGGTAGGATAAATATTTTCTTTATTTTTATGACAACCTGTGTAGTTTGTACATTCTTGAGCAAAAACAAAATTTTCTTCTCAGTCCAATTTCACCAAAGTGGGGTGTATTTTATATCAAAATTTGTCTCTTGGCTTCCCTAAACATAACCATGGGATTTGTTTTTGTCCCACTAGGTCAAATGTAAAACCTCACCTATAAAACTACCATCATGAACATCCATGAAAATCTATTTTGAAACAAACTTGTATAAAACCAAATTTGATAAAAAGCTCATAAACCTACAACAAAGCATTGTAGTTTTCCTTGTCTCTTAGTATTTCATGCATTTCATATATTGGAATCCTGGGGTTATAATACATAAACTATGGCTCTGATACCTCTTGTAAGGAAACTTGCAACCATACACTGACAATTTTCATATATCATGTTAATCCTTAAGAGGCTCGTTCCTAAATAATGATTTTTGGGAAGCATTGCAGGAGTAGGACAAGAGTGCATTGTACAAAGAAACCTCCAGGATCTTAGAATTAATATCTTTGTGTTAGGGGGTTTAGAGGAAAGGAAAAGAAGCCTTTTGTAAGAAAAATAAGCTAAGGGAGGAAAAACAAAAAACAAATATTTTAAGGCAGGGTTAAGAATATGAAAAATAAAATTTATAGAGGTTTGACAATTCATAGTCATATATTCATGCCCTTACCCACAAAGACACGATGTACCATAGACCATTCATTGTTTGATGGGAGAACAAAATGTCATAGTCTAATGGAAATCTCATTCTTGAGAAGCACCTACAAGGGTCTAAGTAAAGACACAAAACTCCTAAGGAAAGCCTAAATATCTATACCCACAGACATAGTATAAGAACAATGTTCTTGAATAGAAGAAGGACATGAGGCACCAAGAATGGGCTCTTGCTTCCAAATAGAAATAGTTAGTATAAGGTTCCAATGAAGTAATGAAGGCCCCAAAAACAAATATTCCTGAGGATCAGGCCATAAGTCATTCAATCCATCTTTTATGTTAGATGCATTGTGAGGAGAGAGAAAAATTCATTGTCACAAATACGCCTAGACAAACAGAAAACAATCACACCAACATAAGGAAACTGGATCAAACTCCTAAAAGATTAGCATAGGACACATTGATTAAAAAATGAGAAAGGCAACATGGGCACAATCCTTGTAATTCATGAAGACAAAACATACCAAGGCTAGAGAGAAAGCTCCAAAATACAAATGTTAAAACCTAAACCTCTAGCATAAAATTCATCGAATCCTTCTTCAATAATTTTAAAAATCTTCAAATCTAATAGTATTTCTCAACAAGTTGAACTAGAGTTCAATCTCTACCTAATAATATCCAACATCCAACCCTTAATACAATGTATGTCATCTAGTTTTATAACAACCATTGGCATATTCTATCATAGAATGATCATTCTTCTATTACAATCAAAGAGCATGCCTAAAAATTAGGCATAACTTTCTCAATTTCCCATGATGCAGGAAAGTGTAAATATTATATTCGTTGTTCATAGCATGGTTTCCAACCATGGAAGAAAATGCAATCATAGAGAACTTTTATAGAGGTTATTATGATTGCACAAATTAACCAACTAGATTTCATTTGACACCTTGAAAAATTCTTTTAGTCACAAGTGTCATGTGATATGGAAATTCCTAAGAATATTTGTTGGTGGTTCCATTTCAAAGTGAGGTTAGTCACGGGGACATGTGTCACCTCAATAGGAAATGTTGAGGGGAAGCCTCAAAAAAAAAAATTTGAAACCTTGCCCGACCAACACATGTCTGACCTGATCAAGAGTGATTACTTGAAATATGAATGTGTTCCATGAAGGGGTCTGCGAGCATATAATTTGGTTAAGTTGTCTATGGTGAAAACAAAAAGGTTGGTCCATGTAGATGGAATCTAAAGTTTTTTGTGACTCTCAATTATCTCAGCCTATTGGGAGAGAACTCATAACTCTAGTTTTTTAGTGAACATCATTTGGTGAGTGTTGAAATATTGGCTGGTCATTTTGGGTCTCTCTGATTGGTTATGAACGGTGAACCATCAGCTTCCAAGATTGTATTGAGTTAATTCCTGCAAAAAAGCAGAGAAAAATTATTAGGGACTGCTACTTAACAAAAGGGGAAGTAAATTCATTACACAAATATCATGAGTGAAACAGGGGAAGGCCTATGTAGAGGAGAGTTTCAAAAGATACTGCAAGGAGAAATAGAGAAAGGTGTACCATGGAAGGTTAGCCAAAATAGATCACTCTACTGGAAATCAAACAAGAAACATGATCAATGAAATAGAATGGAAATATGGGAGTACTTTAGATCCGAGAGATAAGTCAATGCTCTTGTTTCAGGCTTAGAAACACAATTTTAGAATTTATACCCAAAAATATATGAGCCATAAGAATCAGAAAGATGAAATAATAACATCATAGATTAAAAAAAAAAACAGTATTATCCAAGGATTCCTATGGGTGATTTGAGTTCACCCTTCCCTTAATTAAGGAGTTAAAATGATTTATGTCTTCCCTTTAAGTTACGTAGGTGAGGTTTGTTCTAGAGCCGACTGAATAGAGCCTTTCTATCAGAAAGTGTCTATAGCCCGACAAGGATATCACCTCAATAACCAATACATTTCTCTATTGCTAACCAGACATCCATAGCCCCAATAGAGTTGTTAGTGAAACCTGAAATTGCATATATTTTGTATTTAGATGTTTTTAAATATTTCTTTTCTTTTCTTTTTCCTTTTAGCCTTTAAAAATGCAATTGACAATGAAGTCATCTCCAGGATCGCCATTAAGGTGGTAGAAGAATAACCCTTGATTTTCTACTTAAAAATTTGTGGAAATGCACCTTATTAACTTAATATGGGTAATTAATGTGAAATGTGACAAAATCCAACTAGATAACAATATTTATCATGAAATGAATGATAGTAATTCCACCTATCACGAAAGCGGGTTTGTACACCGAGGATATAAAAAGTAACCTTTTATTTTAAGCCCAAAATAAATGCATTTACCTTGCTCTCAGCAACTGAGGTGTATGAATGTCTATCTAAGTGCACTATCAATATCCAAAAGGAGCTCATTAATCAAGAACAAAGCAAAAGGCATTCTTGGAAAATGATCATAGTACTTCAAACAAATTTGATGCAACAACCTCATTGAAGTAGATTAAATGCTCAAGCATGTGAAGAAGTCATCCATTCTTTAAAATGTACCATATAGATGTAAAAATAGTCTTTCTTAATGGCTATCTTGATGAAGAAATATACATGGAAAATCCTGAAGGCTTTCAAAGTAAAGAGCATCCAGATTTTGTTTACAGGTCAAAAAATGCTCCCTGTGGATTAAAGAAAGCTCCTAGAGCATGGTATTCTAGGTTGGAAAAGTACCTCATGGATAATGGCTTCAAAAAAGGAGGTGTGCATAGAAGTCTTTATCTTAAGATGGAAGGTGGTGATGTTCTTATTGTTATTTTTTATGTTAATGACATTTTCTTCAGTTGCACTAATGATGCTTTGATGATGCAGGAGCATCTTAGGATCTTGGCAATCTTGCATCAACCAAAAATATTTTCCTTCTTATTTTTTTGTTTTTCTACTCCAGTTGTGCAATTCTGGTGTTTTGGTCAGTGGTCGATCTATGCTTGTTATTTTGAGTTGTGGCCATGATAGCATGTTCTTGGCTTCATCCTAATTGCACATCATTTGGTTTCATCGCACATAATTTATGGCAGATTCTTTGTGCATCTATCCTATTCTTCATTTTTATGGTTAGTTGTTGTGTTTTTTTATCGTTTCTTGATCTTGTGATTAGTTTTTTTAGAGTGTGATCATGCCATCTCATTGTTACGTTGGAGGCCAACATTATTTTATGATCACATCTCTTAAATTCTTAATTTGAGGTTGCTCCTAAAGAATTGGATCCTAACCTATTTGGTTGTAATGTATTTACTCAACTCTTGTGGAATGTAATCTTTTCAAGGCCAACTAGATGTTGTGATGGCTTTATAATCTTATGGACTTGTTCCTAAGGAGAAAGATGATCTCATAAGATTATTTGTCTTTGCCTGGGTAGGATTGTGGGGGTTTTGACTATAATCAGGCCTGTGTGTTTGGCATGTATGACTGGCATGTGAAACAACATGTTGCAGATCTATTGTAAATGATTTCTTATGATAATAAAAGGTTGAATCTCTTATTTTTACTTCTTTTTCTTGTTTTCTTCCATTGCGTCTTGTTGTATGCAAGGTTTGGACTGATATCCTTGAGGTTTCTCCATCCTTGACTGCATCTAGTGGTATCAAAGTGAGGTGGAGCATGGTTGAGCATAAGGTTGAACAAGATTGAGGTTGAATAAGGTTTAGATTCTTGTGTTGGTAGATCTGAGTTCCTAACTTGTGAAGCTCTAGACCTATTGATCATGAGGTGGAAGAGTGAACATCTAACTTGAAATCACAGAGAACATGTGCCATGTGGCTAGGAAGGGTTTGTTGGTGTTTCTGTCAAGAGTTGAAGGCATGCCGATTGGAGGCAGTTTGCTTGTGTGTCTACAGATCACTGGTTGAGAAGCATCTTGTAATAGATCATCGGTTGAAGGGGAAGTTGCACTTGAGGATTGAAAGATGCCTCCTACAAGAATAAACCATAGAAGGATAGAGAAAATGATGGAATAATTTAGATTTGAGATGAGAAATGAGATCATAATTGTGTTGACTAGATTGAGGAGGAATCCTAAGATGAAAGAGGAATTTGAGGAGGTTATTCAATATCTTAAGATAGTAGATGTTGAGATCCCTGCAGATGAAGAAATATCATTGAGAGCTATGGCACAAGTAAGTAAAATTCATAGGATGGACATTTCTATTTTCACTGGTTCATTACATCCTAAGGATTTGATAGATTGGATTGGAGAATTAGAAGATTACTTTGAGCTTGAAGATATCAGATATTGATAGAGGTTTAGGTTGTTACAGACTAAGTTGAAGGGTCATGTTGCCTTATGGTGGAAAGAATTACAAAAAGATAGAGAAGATCATGGTTAGACAAAAATCACTAGATAGAAGGTGATGGTTGCTAGATTAAAAGCTAAATTCATTCCTAAGGATTATGAATTAGAGTTGTTCAAGAAATTACAGAACTTGAGGTAGAAAGACATGAGTGTGGAGGAATACATAGAGGAATTCTATAAGATGACAATCAGATCTAGTCACAAATAAGTATCTAAGGAGAAGGTGGCTAGGTATGTTAATGGTCTAAGATTTAATATTCAGGATGAGTTGATTATGTTGAGGATTTCTACTATTGAGGATACTTATCAGTATGCATTAAGGGGAGAAGATAAGTTGAAGAGAAGATAAAGTAACCCTAGAGGAAGAGAGAAGCAAGTTAGCAACAATGGAAAAGAGAAGAAAACCATTAAAGTTGAATCTAATCAGAGGATACATGGAAGAGGGAAGGGTAGAAAGGAGTTAAAAGGTACTTGTTTCAAATTTGGTGACATTGGACATAGGGCTTTTCAATATTCTGGTGGACTAGTAAGAACATGGGTAAACATAATCTTATAGAACATGAGGAAAAAACTATTGGTGAAGCTCTGGAAAATGAATTTGAGCCTGAGATAGGAGATTCCCTTATGCTTAGGACAGTTATGTTGAGTAAGAATGAATTTGAATCTTTACAAAGGAGGAATTGGTTTAGGACATTTTTTAAATCAGGAGGTAAGTGTTGTAAAAAAATTATGGATAGTGGTAATACTGACAACTTGGTAGCAGAAGAGATGGTGTGGAAGCTTGGATTGAAGAGGCTTAAACATCCTTGTCCTTATGGGATAGGTTGGTTTTTAGATGATCATATGGTAGAGGTGAAAGAGAAATGTTTGGTTAATTTCAGCATTGGACCTTACAGAGATGAAGTGTTATGTGATGTGGTGACTATGAGTTCTTGTCATGTTCTATTAGGAAGACCTTGGAAATTTGATAGAGGAGCTATTCATGATTGTAGAAGAAACTTGGTCACGATAGAGAAGGATGGACAAAAGTTTACTCTAGTCCTTTAAACGAAGTAGAAAGTAGAATTGAAAGGAAAATAAGTAAGGTAAGGAGTTATTGTTCAGAGAAGAGGACTATAGAGGTTAGTATAGATCAAAAGAAGTATCTTGAAGGTATATCTGATGAAGTCAAGTTGGTATCTGACTATAAGAAGGGTAAGGTGGAGTAGCAGAGGAATTTGGTTTTTGAATAGATGAAGGTTTATAATAGAGGTAGATCAGTTATGTAAAAGGAAAGAGGTAGTAATCTGAGCTCTCATTTTGATAGAAGATATGACAAAGTGAGTATAGGAAGGAGTAATTTTATGGATCTGACAGAGGAGAGTGCAAACGTACAAAGGCAGAGACTTGCAAATAAAGAGGATGTTTGGATCAAAAACAAGCATGGTATTTTTGTTTCATGGATTGTCAAATATTCATAAGTTTCTCTTATGGAACATTTTATTTACCTGGGGTGTCTAATGCAAAAGCATCTTAGGATCTTGGAAATATTGCATCAGCCAAAAATATTTTCCTTCTTGTTTTTTTGTTTTTTTGTTGTTTTGTTCCAATTGGGCAGTTCTAGTGTTTTGATCAGTGGTTGATATCATGTGCTTATTATTCTGAGTTACGATTGTGAAAGGGTGTTTTTGGCTTCTTCCTAGATTGTATCCTATGATCATACATAATTTGGTTTTATTTCGCATAATTTATGGCAGGTTCTTCATGTATCTGTCTTGTTCTTCATTTTTTAAATTGGTTGTTCTGTTTTCTGATCGTTTCCTGATGTTCCAATTGGTTTTTTCGAGTGCAAACATGCCAGCTTATTGTTACGCTAGAGACCAATTTTATTTTATGATTGCATCTCTTAAATTCTTCATTGGAGTATGTTCCTAAAGATTTGGGTCCTGACCTATTTGGTTGTAATGTATTTACTCAATTCTTGGGGAATATAATATTTTCAAGGTTGACTAGATGTTGTGATAGATTTATAAGCTTATGGACTTGTTCCTAAGGAGAAGGATGATCTCATAAGATCATTTGTCTTAGCTTGGGTAGGATTGTGGGGTTTTTTAGTGTAATCAAACCTGTGTGCTTGGCATGTATGACTTGCATGTTAAACAACATGTTGCAGATCTGTTGTAAATGATTTCCAATGATAATAAAAGGATGAATCTCTTATTTTTACCTTCGCATCTTATTTCTATTGTGTCTTGTTAGTTGCAAGGTTTGAACTGATCTCCTTGAGTTTTCTCCATCGTTGATTGGATCACTTAAGTAAAATGTTTTCAAAACTAATGCAATCTAACTTTGAGATGTCTATATCAGGATAGCTTTCATATTTCCTTGGATTGCATATTTCATGGTTGGAGAAAGGTTTTTTCTTATCTCAAACAAAGTATGCTAAGGAAATTCTTAAAAAAATTCATATGGAAGTGTATAGTCGGGAAATGGAAGCACTTCCATAGGAGACTGGTTTAGCCTTCTGAGTGAGTGGTTTTGGGTCATGACAAGTGCCTCTAAATGTGTTCCTAATCTTGACATGGCTTCCCCCCTGACCTGCCTTTCTAACCTCCATTTCCTGACCTAAATTCTGCATTCTGGGTCTTTGACCTGTGATCCTGGGATCTGGTGACAGGGTTGACCTCCTAGGATAGGTTCGACCTCAGCCCTACCCTAGGATATGGTTGACCTCAGCCCTATCCTAGGATAGGGATGACCTTGACCCTATCCCAGGGTCCAAATCCCAGGAACTTTTGGTTTCCGGGATGTCGGTCTTCACAAAAAGTCTATTCCCGCTTCTGGGTCGGTTGTTTCGGGTTTCGAATCGATTGATTCCTAAATTATATTTAATATAGTTCCTATCCTATGGTTAAATGCTTAAATGATAATTTAATTATCCTATGTAGACCTCCTTAGAAGATTTTTCCCTAGTTTCATATAAAAAGGGAGCTTTCTCCTCTCATTTTCTCTAACCACGATCAAGCAATTGAAGTCTTCTAATCAAGCATCAAGCATCCTTATGAAGTGAAGTCCAAGCAAGCAATTAAGAAAGATAGGAAGCAAGAATCCATCATTCTCAAGTATCCATTTGCATGAAGGAGATCCATTGGAGGCCATTGAAGGATTCAAGCCAAAAAAGTGCCCTTTTGGTGATCTCTCCATCCATCTTCTTCCAAAGCCCTTGTCAAGTTCAATAATCCATTCAAAACTTGGTGTTGGAAATCTACAAGCAAGAGATTGAATACATCCTTCCATTCTAAATTCCATGGTTTGAAGAATACTTGTGGATCCACGGATTCAAATCCGCCACAAGGACATTACAAGCAAGGTGAATTTGAGTTTTGCTTTGTTATTCTTTATACAATTTTCAATTACATATATTAAGGTTAATTCCAAAACCAGGGTTTGACCAAGGCAAACCCCTCTTCCCCAAAAAACAAACATTTTTCTTGTAGGTACAGGTTCAGGACTATAGATCCAAGGCCAAATCTGGATACGCTTTTCGGATATCTTTCAAACTGTGCAAACAGGAACACTTTCAGAGCTGAGCATATCGAGTTGGGAAAAGTGGTACAGGGTCAACCTTTTTCATAAGATGACATTGGAATGGAAAAATATTTTTGGGTTTTGTCCATCTCTATGTTCCGGTTCGGTATCAACTATCAGCATCTCCAGAAATAGTCTACAGATCTCAGAAAATAGCAATCTTTGATCTACTATTTTGTAAGGTTGGTACTTTCTCCTATTCTTTTCAATTACTATCATTAATCATATTAATCAATCAAATTACAGAATTTATGATCCCCTTTCTTGGTCTCTTTCCAAATAGTGGATTCATTTGTGTATTAACCCTTTGGGGTTGATCAAAATTGGATCTCCTATTTGTGTATTTGAGGGTGAAAGAAAGGAGCAT
>MU227968.1:3642475-3707969 GCA_018584345.1 Thuja plicata | reverse complement strand
TTTAGCTCTATTCTTGATTCACGCTTCACAAGTTAACTCTAGATCCAAGGTTTAGAACTTGACCTTGATCTTTAGTTAGATATGTTTTAGATCCATTAGGATGCTTTAAAACATTTACATTATGCTTGCTTGACCGTCAAGTAATGATTTAAAGAAAATTAAAACTCTATAAATAGAATTACAATGCTTTATCTGACGTGTAAATGTTAGATCCACTATTTTCGGGTTCTCTAACTGACTATCAGTTCTGATGGTCAGGCCGCTCTATCAGTCTGTCATTTTTCTTCTCCATCGGTGTTCCTTTCTTGAACTATTCATCGGGTATGCCTTTTCTTCTCCATCGGTTTTGTTCTCAAAATTGTATCTTCGGTGATGATCTGTGTGTTATGTCATTGACCCGTCGGTGATGTCTTTTTTACTTCATCGGTACAACACTTGTTAGTGTTCATTAGTCAATTCCATACTTAGCACTTTTACCTCATGACATTTTGTTCTATTGGGTATGCTTGTTGTCCGCCAGTTATGCTTGTTGTCTATCGGTTATGCTTGTACCGATGACCTTTATCATTTTTTTCCTTTTAAGTATACTAATGGCAAAACTTAATGTCATCAATCTCCCCCTTTGACATTAGTATCAAAAACATGATATGTGCAACATACTGAATGTATTAGTATGTACACCGATGTATACTTCTTCCTTAGTCATTTGAATGACTCCCCGTATGTATATGTTGATAAGTGTAAGTATATATACATTTCCTTATGTACTTTTCTTCCACCTATTTTTTGATATATTGTACATAACTATCTTTACATATTTGTTCCTTCTGTACATACAATATACATACATTTCTATTCCTCCTTTTTTGATAATAAAGGCAAAGGTACTTACATCTTGTCAAAAAGGTGGGAATGTGAGGACTTGATCTCCTCCATCATCTTTTCCCATTTATCCTTTAGCATTTCTAGAGCCATGTGCTCAAGTGATATCCTTACATGTATATCATAGATGTTGTCTACTATAGACATCTATGGGGTTGCAATTAAGTTTCTTTCTTCAGAAATATGCTAATGTAGAATTGTAAGATTAGGCAAGATGTGTGCCTGTAGTTTGGTGATCTCACCTCTTAATTGTGTTTCAGCATCCCATATTTCTTGCCTTAGCCTGTTAGCCTCAACGACCTTGTCATGATGTGCCTTGATACTATCTACAATTGAGGTTAGGCTTTGTGCACTAGTTGTGACACTAGAATCTATTTCTGCTAACTTGTCACTATTTTCTTTTGTAAACTTTTCAAGTGTGCACATCTTTTGAACTAAGGTAATTGCCTCAGCAATCATTGGCTCTAATTGATTAGGTAGTTCAGAGAGCTTTACCTTGTTCACTGCCACTTCTTGGCTGATCTTGTCAATTAACTTGTATTGATACTTTTTCTCTACTTGTTCTTCCATTGCTTGTTCTGCATCTACATTTTGGTTTGTGATGGCATCAGTAAGAATAGCTATTTGCTCCTTATTTGTATCATTTTGTTCAAGTTTCACCTCAAGAACAAGTTGTTGAAGAATGTCTCTTGCCTTGTCAAGTGTCATTGTTTCCCTGTGCTCCTGTATCATTTTCTTCTAAATGGCTTTCCTTTGACATAGCACTCCAAACTCTTGAAGTTTATCTATATCCAAAGTATTAATATCCCATTTTGGGACTTCTATTACTTCATCCATTGTGACAGCCAAAATATATTTCTTCAATGCTTTCTTCCTCGTCTTCTTTGGCTAGGTGGAAGATTGATGTACTACCATTTGTAAACCTTGAGACTGGGTTGACTTGGTAGGTGAGGGTTGAGAAGATGAAGCATCATGTTGTTTCTGTTCTGAGTCCACCGGCTGGTTTGGTGAAGACATCTCCTCATTATCCTTAGGTGTATCAACAGATGTATCTTCTTTTTGTTTTGAGGTTTCATCCTGCTTGACTTCTTCACTCTTATCTTTTTCTTCATCCTTTCTCAATGTATCCTCTATTTTGTTATCTTCTTCTCTATTCTTTTCATTAGACACTTTTTGTTGAGTGTCGGTTGCATCTTTCAGTTTTGTATCTGTATCCTATTGAGTATTGGATGCATCTTTGTTTTCATCTTTACCCATGTCCTTGGTTATATAATCAACTTTCTTAGATGATTTGTCCTGACTTGATTCAATATCAATAGCATCGATTAATATATTCATGTTTGTCAGTGTATTGACTGTTGCAATGTCAATAGTTGAATCTTGTCTGTCGGTATTGCCCTGTGCAATATTTATATCTTCATCTTTTTGTACTTCTACTGCAGGGTCTTTTCCTGTAGTGTCATTGAAAATATTTTCTAACCATGATTCATTATTTATATCATCAACTAAATTACCTTTTATTGTCAAGTCATCCTTGGTAACTTCTTCATCTTTACTCAATTCAATGTGAATTGGACTTGGTGGATTTTGACTCTCTTCACTTTGAGTGTAGTCAAGGGTAGTGTATGGCCATTATTCATTTACAATATTAGTATCTTTGGGGCCTTCTGGATCACTCTCTTCTTTATCCATTTCAATATATGAGTCATCTTGTATATCTTTGATGATGATTGGTTCTTTCTCCAGGCTAGCTTCCTTAGTGGGATTTTTGAGTATCTTGCACCACTTCTTAATGCTATTATGATCAAGATAAATTAGCTTTCCCTTGAGAAATTCATATGCTCTCATTTTTGGTGAGAACTCTTTTTCATGCTTCTTCAGCATCTCATCAATTTCTTCCTTTGTTGAATTAGGAGGCATAAGAGTAACAAGTACTCTTTCTCTTATCTCCTTTTCCTGATGTAGTGCAAATTTCCATCTAGCTAATAATCTCTCTAACAGTTCTTTGGGAGCATCATATTCAGAGAATTATAGTGGAACATAGTGATGTTTGCACATTTTAACAATTATTGCTTCTTCAATATTATTTTGATCCTCTGTACTAAATTTTAACCATTTCCTTATGTTAGGATCAGAAATAGATTGGGATTTTGAGATGTTGTTGCATATTTTCTCAATTGTTGTTGGAACCAAAGGTTCTTTTTCCTTTTGTATTTCTACATCAGCTTCATCCATAGCTGAGTCTTCTAGATCCTCTCTGGTTCTAGGCATCTTCCTCCTCTTGGTCTGTACTTTTGGAGGGGTTGGTTTTCTCTTGTATATCCTCACTTTTCCTTTTAATAATGGTGAAGGAGTTGACTCTTTTGCAGTCTGGCTTCTTGTTCTTGAAGCGGCTATTGTTCTTTCTTTCTTGGGTGTAGGAGGAGGTGGAGAATCTAACTGTGTACCTTCTGAGTTATTCTCTTCTTCTTCATCACTGATAGGTGACTTTCCTTCAATTAGTTCCTCCTTACCCTCTGTTTCCTCTTCACCTTCCTTTTCTTCTTCACCTTCAAAAGATATATTCAATTTCTTCACCATTCTACTTGACTATTTTACAGCTTTCTTGACAGCAAGATTTGTTTTAATCTTTTGTTTGGCCTCTTCATAGGTGCCAAATCTTGCTTTTTTTTTGTCAATTGGTTCATTTAATAGTGCATCATTACACTCATTGGCCTGTCCTATTTTGATTTCATATTCTAACTTTTAAAGCCATGACTTCCTAGGTAATATTGCTTAGATATACATGAAATCAGTATCTACCATGAAACATATATTCTCTTTGTGTTCCTCTATCAAATTTTTAGGAATCCTTGTTCTAGTTTGTAACATTTCCTTAATGGTTTTGAAATAATCATGCATTACATTATCAAAATATGTTCCTAGTGATTCTATGAATTTACCTATCCGAATGGTTATAGGTCTTCTTGTGTCATATACAACTTTTCCTATTGAAGGAAAGTATTCTTCAAAGTAAAAGAATATGCACATTATGAGGGAACCAAACTTACAAGTGTTTGTTCTTGAAGATCTTATAGTGCACATGTTCTCCTCCAGTTGATGTAATAGAATCTCTGCAAGATCCATCTTCTTTCCTTGTTTGATGATTTTGTATGTTGTGCTCATAGCAATGCTTGATATGCTATTCATTTTTCTTTCCTAGAAGATTTTATATCCTATCACACATGCACCAAACTTGAGTTCTACATCGGTGATAATGTTGACCATGAAAGATCTTTTGTCTGATTTAGCACTAGTCAGTTTTTCCACTTCCTTTAGGGATGGGTGCTTGTGAGCTTGTGGTTTATCGGTCGTAGGATAACTAGTAACTGCATGAATAACATCCTTTATTATTTGTTTTGGCTTATTAATCCATAGAGTCTTGTTGTGCATTCTGCTAAGAACAATCTTTATCCATTCTGTTTTGAAAACTTTGGGAAAATGCAGTGCATTCATCAGTCCTTTCACTTCTAGATGCTTGTGCTCTTCTTTGAGGTTTCTAGCTTCATCACATAGTGCCCTATAGGCATTATCTAGGTCTAGATCTCCTATTTCTGAGATCTTACAGTGTATATAGGACCTTACATCCTCTACCAGCAAAACCCTAGGTGGGTTTCTTGAGAATGCTCTGGAATTGTCAGGTTGTGATGCTATTTATGGGTGCAGCTTGTATTTGGGTTCAATACAAGAGCCTCTGCTAACAAGTTTGAACATTTTCTTCTTATCTTCCTTAATCTTTTCAACTCTAGAAGTTGATGCCATCATGTTGCAAAAATTTAGGGTTTTTCATAAATCAAACAGTGTGGTCGGTGAATGTGGTTACTTACTGAATCTTTGTGATTGCCTGTGAATCCTTTGATTAGTGTTGAGTCTTTGCTGAGGTCACTCTTCAATTTTCTCTAAAATCACTCTGCTCTACTCAAAAATTGCGGGTGCAAAAATGAGTTCACCTGTCGGGATTTTATAACTTTTGTGTCCTAAGTTGTCATTAATGCTCACCAACTCATTGGTATACAAAGACTCAGTTCATTGGTAGAGGAATTCATAACATCTTCGATGTCTGTGCAAAGTGTTCGGGTTGCTAGCAGCTTTGGTGACTTCACTGATGATGGTCGTTAAAGATGCAAAGACAAATTTTGTTGCCTCAAGGTTTACCAATGTCTGTCAGTTCACACTTAGCAACTTGGCATTTGTGTAATGACCGATACATTCTGGTAAGTAGTGCTAAATTTTTTGTGTGTGTTCACCGATGCAGATTTGTACCCAATAACCGACGATATTGTTTTTCAACAGTTTAACAAATAACAATATATTGCATCTTTTATTCATTTTAATGTTACAATATGAACTATGTGTAATGGAACTGATGCATAATATAACTTGTCATAATGCAGTTCCATACTTGTGCATTTTAGTTGGATGTAGTGATGCCACCAGATCCGTTGGATAGGGTGTCATCATTTGTATTGCTTGTTCTAGTACCTTCAGTGTTTGTGGCTTTTACCCACATCTTGTTTCTCATTCTCTTGATGTCATCAATGGTATTTCCATTGGGATGATTACTTGTATCTGTCAGTCATTCTTTGCAATATTTTATCACATGTCCAACCTAATTATGACAATGCAAACATGCCATACCTAGATTGGTCCAACCTCTTGACCTTCTGGTCCACTTTCTCATATATTTGGCAGCAATATGACCATACCTTCCACATGCTATGCAGTTTACCCATGCGTTATAGTCCCAAACATATGAGTTACCTACTCATGTTGGTTTGTATCTATTATTAGTTTCCTTTGGTTTCCAGACCTTCTTGTTCTTTTTCCAGCACTCCTCACGTGTATGCCCATTCATCTTGCAAGTAGGACAGTACTTTTCCATGTAGGTTTTCCTTTTTGGATTTGTCACTTTGGATCTACACTCATGTGCCTTGTGTCCTTTCTTTTGACATTTATAACAATTACCAATGAAAGTAGATTGTGCTTAAGTAATACCTTTCATTTTGCTTCTGCAAATGTTTGAGGTGTGGCCGGGTTTTCCACAATGATTGCATGACAGCTTCTTGGATCTTGGGTTTGTGAAATCATTCCTTTGATATGGTTGATTAGAAGATTCACCATTCTCATTGTACCCTAATCCTATGTAGTTGTTGACTCTTCTCTATCCATCAAGGGAATCATCCATCCTTTTCTTGCTATCTTCATCTTTTTTTGATAAATTTGTTGTGTTGATTCTGGACTTTGATTTCATGCTTCAATTTTTCATTCTCTTCTCTTAGCTCACCAATAGACTGTATACTTTCAATGAGTTCTATATTTAGTTTTTTTTCTTCTTGACTCATAAGAATAATCTAGTTGGTAACCTCATGGTTATGCTCAGTAAGTCTTTGAATCTCTGATTCTTTTTCTTGTAGCTTCTTTGTTATTTTCCTCCTATCATCAATGCATAGTGTTCTTTCATTTTTATCTTTTCTTGCATCATTCATGACATCAATAATTTTCACCATTTGAGTCTCTTGACCGATTTTCTGCATTCTCAATTGCTTGGTTAGATATTGATTGGCCTCATGTAGACTTGTGATCTTTTCATATGATTTGTCTGAAGCATTGCTTGATGTTGATTTTGCTGAATCAAAGTAATCTTGTATTTCTAATTCTTTATAGTCCTTCTCATTCAGCCTAGTTGCCATAATCTTTCTTTCATCAAGAAGTTTTCTCAATTTGATTCTCGCCTCTTTATACTGCTCATACTTTATTTGCATTTGTAATTTCTCATTCTCAATAGTCTTGTCTAGTCTGTACTTTTCCATTGCTCTGATCTTTTCTCTTAAGTCTTTAAGATTTTCAAGAAAGAGACTTAGCTCTGATACCAATTGTTGGAATTATATTGTGAATTTAGCACTGAGAGGGGAGGGGTGAATTAGTACCTCAAAAACTTTTCTTAGTTAGCCCATTAACCCTTAGTCATCAGTTTTTAAATTATCTTATCTAATTGTTCATGTTTCTTTATGCATATGCAATCATAACATAAGTTCTTTAATATGTAACCATACAAGAAATATTCATGAAAATAGATAACACGACACAAGATATGGTAATGTAGAAAACTCTTGTTAGGAAGTAAAAATTGTGGTGGGAATTTTTACCCACAAGACTTCACTATCTGGAGATAAGAAGAGGCCGGTAAAGGCTTACAATTGGTCACTTCTGATGACCTACCCTATTAGGAGTATTATAGTGGAGACCTATTAAGATCTACTTCATTTGAATCTTTAGCAACACTGTTAAGTGTGCACTTTGTTAAGAGATTTGTAAAGAACTGTTAAGTCCACCTTCTACAAAAGGATTTTAGATGTGATACACTTGTTAGAATGCAACTATATAAGTCTTCTATTTGATGATGTATACAATCCCTAATTTCTGATAACAGATCTAATAAAGCTTCCTATGTATGAGTAATCATCTTTTCATGATTGAATAATACCTTTCTCTGCACATCGGTAGCCTCTATGTGTTCTTGATAACTAGATATAATCTTTTTCTAAACTTTGCATGAATTCTACCTTCTGCTCCTCAGATGCTCTTCATGGCTATCAACAACAATGAATCCATGATTCAAAATTAGTTGAACATCTCTTTATACTAGATTTTAGCTCTATTCTTGATTCACGCTTCGCAAGTTAACTCTAGACCCAAGGTTTACAACTTGACCTTGATCTTTAGTTAGATATGTTTTAGATCCATTAGGATGCTTTAAAACATTTACATTATGCTTGATTAACCCTCAAGTAATGATTTAAAACAAATTAAAACTCTATAAATAGAATTATAATGCTTTATCTGACGTGTAAATGTCAGATCCACTATTTACGGGTTCTCTAACTGACTGTCAGTTCTGATGGTCGGGCTACTCTATCAGTCTATCAGTTTTCTTCTCCATCGGTGTTCCTTTCTTGAACTATTCGTCGAGTATGCCTTTTTTTCTCTGTCGATTTTGTTCTCAAAACTATATTATCGGTGATGATCTTTGTGTTATGTCATTGACCCATCGGTGATGTCCTATTTACTTTGTTGGTACAACATTTGTCGGTGTTCATCAGTCAATTCCATACTTAGCTCTTTTACCTCATGACATTTTGTTCTATCGGGTATGCTTGTTGTTTTCCAGTTATGCTTGTTGTCTACTGGTTATGCTTGTACCGATGACCTTTATCATGTTTTTATTTTAAGTATACTAATGGCAAAACTTAATGTCATCAATAGAAACTACATCTATTTCAAAAATAGAGGTAGAATACATTATTCCATGTTCTTATTGTACACAAGTGCTTTGTATGGTGAAAACATTATCGGATATGAAGGTGAATGTGTCTAAACTAATTTCTATTCTCTGTGATAATACTAGCATAATTTAACATTTCCAAAAATCTAATTATGCATTCACACACTGAACATATTGACATTCGTTATCACTTTCTAAGAGAACATGTGGTGAATGACAATGTTGGTTTTAAGTATGGTCCTACTATTGATCAACTGGTAGATATCTTTACCAAACCTTTGTCTAAGGAGGTATTTGAAGGTTTAGGAAAGTGGTTAGGTGGGGTCTTACTCCTCTCTTCCCTCACCTAGTTTCTTGGGAAGTGGATAGGTTTCAGAGGGAGTCTTCATGTTTTATCCATTTTATCTGAAACTTGGTATATCCCTCATTCTCATTGATGTCAAAGGGGGAGATGAGGCATCATATGTAGTTTAGTTCAAGTATGGAAGATATGTTTAGTGAAATTATGGGAGATGAGGCAACAATTTGAGTGTTGTATAAGTTGGTTTGGTTTCTATTGCATAGACGTAGCTTTACATAGATGAGGCTACTATAGGTATGAGGCTATTACAGGTATATATAGTTATATGTATTTTTATAGATAAGGGGGTCAAGGTGTGTATTGTTTCAAGTCATGTATTGAGATTAATGCTTAAGGGGGATTTTGTTGTCTTTGGTGTCTTGTCTTTGATGTCAATATGGAGTTGGTGAAAGAATTTACTATGACGGGAGTTGTTGAAAACTATCAAAAGATATAGGAGTATAAAAGTTGATACAATATTGCTAGTTTTCAATGTTTTTATATCCTTATAAAATTCATTTGGTGAAATAGTGAATTAATAGTGGGTCCTGCAAGATAGTTGAATAAAGTTTTTAAAAATCATCACTATTTTGCGAGACTATTACATTCTCATAAAACTGAAACTTGTGAAACTACAACCCAAGGTAGGTCCTACAAATGCTTTCTCTATATCACAAAGTTGAAAGAATTCTTGGAAAGGTAAGTTGTGAAACTACGATGGAATCGCCATTTCGCTAGGAAGAAGAATAGTTGAAAAAGGTAAAATGTGAATTGGCGATAGTGGTGGGCCCAAGTTTGAGGATGAAAGAAATAAAATCTGTATTGCTATTTTAAAGTTCTTAAAAAAGGGTCTTTACTTTCCTTTTATGAAATGGAAATTGGGTGACAAGTTTCATCTTATTAGTTGACCCAAACTATTTAATAGTTATAAGGCATAGTTAAAGGGTAATGAACTTGATCAAGGTCGATGGTTTTGATTGTGTTTGCAATTTTGCATAACAAGATGAAGGCACTTAAGTTACTCAATGTGAAATAGTGATCAAATGAGTCTTACACAAACAAATGTGGGACCAGGGTTTGAACTCCAGTTGAATTTTTTGAGGTGGTTATTTTTAATTGGTGAAAGTTGGATGGTCATGTTGAGGTGGATTATTAGTAGGTTTTGAGATGGTTAGTCTTCAATGGTAGTTTGGTTAATTTCAGAAAGATAATTTAAAAATGAGCATGGTGACATTGTAAAGTTTTTTTTAAGATGAGATGAAGAGGATATGAAGAAAAAAATAAAGAGAGAGAAGAAGGAAGAATTATAGATTCAGAGAATTAAAATATATAGAGTGCAGTGACGTTGTAGAAGTAGAATGAATGAGCAATATTGAAGAGCATAATTGAAGAACAAATTCATAAGAGCATACCATATTGAAAAGAGTTTTAGACATAGACATGATTTCTATGTGTTGGTTGTATTGTATAGAAAGAAAGAAACCCTCTGATTGAACATTATCACTTGTAACCAGTAAGGGGTTGGTGCTCCTGGAAGTGGGTGCTTCCAAATCTATTATTGGTTGGTGCTCCTTAGAGTGGGTGCTCCTAAATTTGTAAAAATGATTTGGTGCTCTGAAATTTTCCATTTCAGGTTCAATAAGAAGACATATTTAAAGTGGTTTTTAACCCTTAGGGGTTTTGCACTATAATTATGGTGTCTTGTGTTATACATTTTTGGTTGGGTTTGTCTCTTATGTTTCTTAATTGCAATGTCGCTTATAAATTTGTTGAAAGTAAAAATCGTCCTGTGTTAAAGTTTTTAAAAATAAGTATTTTTTATAGTTTATGTAGATCAATTATTCACCCCTCAACCCCTCTCAGTGATCCGTTTATTCCTGTAGAGGTCATCCATTCTATAAAAGGGGCATCATTGTTATAGAACAATGTAGAGTCATAGCAAAAAATAGCAAGTATCAGGTGTAGTTTCTGGTTCATCAATTTGAGAAGTATGGATATGCATGTATGACTTTCCACCTCTAGGTCACATAAGTTCTTCTTGGGTTTCATAGATGAGAGTAGGTTTGGAACCCTAATGGAAGTGATGATGAATTGGTCTTGGTCTCCACTAAATGGGTTCTTGGCGAGGACTTCCTGAATAGTGAGGACCTCTATAGGGTTAATACAAACATTAAATCTATGTTTTTTAGGTTCTTTGCAAGATTTAGGGGAACACAGGGATGTAATTGAATTCCTCATGGTTAGGATGTTTAGAATTTCCTACTGTGAAGGCCTAGAAGATGTGTCGGTAGAAGTGCGCTATGGAGTTGGGTTACCATTGACGACTGATTTGCGATCCTACCTTGAAAATGGAATGGAGTATCCCTATGTACCTTTCATTTCCAACTTCTGTAATAGGATGCTCAAAGTGAATTTTTTCTATGTGTGCCACAGGGCCAACTTTCTAAAAAAGTATGTTGACCCTGGTGTAGACTTAGAAAGGGAGTGGCTAGAGGAGTTCTATCTGTGGATCCTTTTTTAGAAGAGTTGGGATTTTGACAACACTATGCAAGTGATGAGATAAGTGAATTGATATGGATCTAAAGTCACATGCTCACAAATATTTTAATCTAAGACTATGAACTTGATATGGATCTTGATGAATCTGATATTCCCCTAATGATGTGATTTGATTTGATTAGACAAGATCCCTAATTTGATCGATGATTGTTGCTAGATTCGATTCGATAATTGATTTGATGATAAAAAATTGATACATCATATTTGATAACAAAGTTGTTTGATGATCCATATGAAAGGATACATTGATTATGATGCCCCCTCGGGAGTGAGATCAAAATTTGATAGAAGAAAACTAAATGATGTTGGGTGATGATTTCAAAAAATGTTGACTTTGATTTAGAATATTGGATTGATGTTGATGATGAAGAAGATTGATTTAGAATCCATTTTGATTGAGCTCTCAATAATGATGTTTCAAAAATAATGATCAAACATGATGATATATTCAAGGATCTTAGATGTTATACTCAACCATGTTGAAGATATATTTCCTTCCTTAAGTTGATTTTAATCAAGTCATATGAATGCAAGAATGAAAAGAATGCCCCTAGAATGAGATGCAATCTTCCATGAGTTTCATTCTTTCAATTTTCTTTTTTTATGATTTTTCTCAGCATAGAGTTGTTAGGTGCTAGTTACAAGAAAGAAACCAAACAAGATTTATTTCTATTCTTGTGTAATTATGATGTTGTCTAAAATGAATCGTACATTTATATCCTTGGAAAAATATTTTGATGTTCCCACAATGACCCTTTATCATTTATATCCTTGGGTAGATTTCACCGATTGTACAATAATAAGAAATTGCTCAATGAAAATAGACAAGGAGGTAATTCCAATCTCACCATGGCATACAAATATTTGGATTTAAGGTATGTGTGTGTAAATATTGTGCACCTTTAAATATGCAACACAACACTTCTATAACTCATTACATCAATTAGTTAGTTCATAAGAAATCAATCAAATACATCAAAACACAATTGAAAATGACTTATTACTTCCTAGTCATGAAGATTATGATCTAGTTGTTAGTGCTCTTAGATTTATGCATATTAGATCGGTGAATAGACAATCATTAAATGGAAGATTCAATTAAAATTCATCTACATGGATACAAATTTGATATAATTTAGAAGGATGAGTGATGAAGCTAGATGGATGCAATTGATAAACTCAAATTAGCATAACCTAGGTGTAAAAATAATCCATCTTATGAAATTCCTTGATGAAGGTTGCTTTTATAGATTTTCCTCAAAGGGAATTGGTTTGAATTTGAATTCAATGGTTGATATTGATCCACAATGAGTGAACCACCTCACAATAGGTACTAATAATCATGCCAAATCCTCTCCTAGGAATAGTATATTCAAACTAAGGATTAATTTTCCCACCATGAGGTGCATTTAAATTGTCAACCCCAGGATGTATACTTGAAATGGGACAACACAATATATGCACTAAGTTTCTTAGAGAGTCATACTACCTATGTTGCAGGAAGTAAAAATGCATGAAAGGAGCCTATGATATTACTGCAGGAAAGAAACACTCTCGACTACTTAATGAAATTAATGTTGAAAACTATAAACTTAAATTAAATCTATTCTATCAACTCAGATTGTCCACTATAACTATCCTTTTAGGTGTTGTAGGAACATTCATGAAGTATGATGTTGTAGGAAGAAATATAGTAAGCTCCTATTTGAAATGTTGTAAATGCTGAAAATAAATATACTATACTCTAATCTAATCCACCTCCCAAATGGGCCCCTTGGTTGGTGTCTACTAACTACTAACATAGAAGGTAAACCAAAATTACTTCATTATATTTCAGAAACTGATTACATACGAACAATGCACAGAACTAGAAAAGTAACTTGTTGTGCAAGATGCAACAATGTATTCCCAAAAACTCCAAATTTACAAGCTAACAATAAAATCCCTATAAATATAGGATTGACACTTATTCAAAACAAAAAGATAAGTTCTAAATTAAATCTTTCCATAGAAGAAAAAGGGAACGTAATAGCCCTTGACATATGAAATAAATTCTGGATGACTGATTCAATAGGATAATGAGTGTTGAGGAAATATAGCAGAGCTATACCCCTATATTCTCTGGAATAGTGGCTCCTCCAAAGTAGCAGTCATGTCTTTCGGTGCCATGATGATTTCCCCATCAGAGCTGGACTTCAACATTTCTTCTTCAATGTTGTGGACCACTCTTAAGCTACTCCTTCTTCCTAGTAGGTTAGTTAGCATGTGCAAATGTATACAAGTAAACTTAGTCAAATCAATCCAAATATTAGAACACATATTTTGATAGCTATATGAATTATTGTAGTGTATATATATATATATATATATTAGAAAAACATGACATGACTATCTACCCTTGGGATTGATGGTTCTAACTATACTTTAACACAAGTTCAAGTAGTTATAGGTCCACAAATGTCTTGGTAATATTTAAAACAAAGTATCAATATTAAGATAAAATAGAGACAATAAATTATCTCATCATCTGCCCTTTGGTAAGTATAATTCTTGTCCTCAAGCATTTCATCTCCTTTCTATTCCTTGGAATTTTCCGGTCTCTATCTTTCCTCTTTTCTAGCCCTTGAAAGTGTAGTAGAAACCTCTTGTCCTTTCCCAGACATCCATCATGTGGTACTCCTGCAGTCGGTCAAGCCTTGCAGCATTAGTGTCATAAAGGGGCCATAGGAGCATAGGTGGTTGCATGGTAAGTGGACGCCAGAGCTCTTGTCTAATCTACCTATCTAGATGGATATATTTGGGTGCTCTATGAATAGCTGCCACAAGGTTGATAGGGCTATGGGGCTCTGATTTCTTAAATATTTTTGGCAGTCTACTCCACCTACTTTTGGCACTAGTCATGGATCTCTGAAAAAAAAAGTAAGGCGTTCCCTCACACTCTGCATAGACCTCTATTCTAATATCAAATATTTTCTACTTTATTTCCTCTTTTATTTTTCCATAGGTTAGACTAAACCAATCCCTAAGGAGCAGATCAAGTCTACTGCTTTCTGCCCTTAATGGTAAGGGTTCTAACTTCTCCTGATTTCTATAATTTTATAGTTGTCTATCATAGTTTGCTTCATTATTCATCTAGGACATTAATTCCCTCAGGTGTATATCTCCTATGTAGAGTAAAGGATTCCATTCATTTTGTACAGAGATAATAAAGTTATGTAAGTACAACTCACAAAGCAAGTTCTATTGCCATGAAGGAAGGGTCTGATATAGGCCATAAAATTCCTTGGTCATTTCAGAGTCTATGTGTTTTAAGGTCATCATTAGTTGGAACAAAAGGAATTGTTCTTTCAAAAATATAGCATAAACCCTAGAAGGTGGCCTACAAGTGATTATTTGATCAGCCAATTTTAGGGCATCATCCATCTGTTGCTTTTGTCTTGCCAATTGTTCTTTTAGGTCTTTTATATCCTCATGTGGTTTGTTATCTCCTCCTACATTTTATTCTTCTCTTCTTTCCATAAGGTTGTTGTAAAAACATATTTATTGTATAAACCAAAGAGAAGTGATTTCAAAGTGGGTGGACCACATTCTTCTACCTGATTGTTCTGCCTCCTCTATTCTTTCCATGCCTGTTCTAGGTAGCTGGTAAACCAGGTTATTTGATAAGGCACTAGGGCATTCTTTGAGTAGGTTGACTGATGAGGTATTGGAACTTCTTCCTCATTGTTCTCTGAGATATTCCAATGTCTCTTTTGGGGTTTATTTTGACATACATCAGGTTCATCATCACAATTCTCTATTGGATTTTGAGAAATGTCTGGGATTTCAGACTGATTTGGAAAATCATTTGGAACAATTTGCACATGAGGTTCTCTATTAGATTATTTGGGAGAAATAGATTGGCTTTCTAAGGACACTTTAGGAAGTTGTCCTTTCATTCTAGGGCTTCTTCACACAGGAGTTTCCTCAACCTCCACAACCTTTTTCTTCATAACCTTCTTCGGTCTCTCTGCTGCAGGAGCCAATTTTCTTTTCTTTCCTTTCAATTTTGTGGGGTTTTGTGGCTTGGCTGCAAGAATAGAAGTTCCTTCTCCTACTTTTTTGTTTTCCTTTCTTTTGGGCAGGAGTAGGCACATTGCTCATATGAGCAGGCGAAGGCATATTGTCTTGAAGATTTTTGGTTTCTATTTCTTGGGTGTCCTATTCAACAGTTGGTTCAATGGGTGTTGCATCATCATTGCTAGGTTTCTCAATAGGATCAACCTAAGGTTGCAGGGTTTTATGCTGGACATATTCTGACCATGCTAAAGGAGAGACTTCCCTAAGAGATTTCTTGACTAGAAATTTGATTAGGGCATGGTGGGTGACAGAGTTTACATTCCCCTTTTGGGTTTCATCAACACTGATACTTAGCATGTTATACAAGAAATTAGGAGCATTCACTGGAATATTATGCCTTACGTAGCTAAGTAACTTAAAATGATATGCATGCAAATTTGAAAATCTTCTTTCCCAGGTCAAATACCTGATAATGTGTGCTGCCAATTCATTAAATGGAAAAGGAAGAGACATTCATTTGCACTCTTTCTTGTTAATCTCCAGAGGAGGGTCACTTGGCATCATGCACATTGGGGTAGTGTTCCCCAAATGTTGGTAACCTGGTTACCTCTACTATCCATTCTTCTATTGAGACAACTGTTAATCCACATACGGTTGCTTTCCCTTCCTCAAATGTATTTGTAAATTCAGCTACAACTTCTTCATCAAACTTTGTTAATTTCAAGATATATCCCAACCAAACACATGCATTAAACATCCTTACTACTTCAACATCTATAATAAAAACACCATGAACCACTAGCTCATGTTGCTACAACTGCCCTCCCATTTATTCTAAATTTTCGCCTCCAAATTTCTGTTGTAGCCTAAGCTTGTCAATTTTCAAATTTTCTTCTCTGCAATTGACAATTACCTTATTCCTTTTTTAATTTCAGACAACTCTTCTTGAAACCACAGGCCTTTTCTTGCAATATTGACATGAACAATGATAATGGCACCTAACAAAAAGAATTATGACTCTAACTATGAGTTGCTACATATTTTATTTATAGGTCACATCAAGTCTGAAAAATCAGGGATAATTTGGGAATAACAGTACAACACTTGTGCAATATAGCAATAGGATTTTAATGATACAAGGCCAAAGTATAGATTTGAGGTGATGGGAAATCTTTATGAGTAATTAGAAATTATATTATAACTTAATACACTTCCCTTCCCGCTATGAAATAATGACAAGTGTCCACACTTGTCATACGTGGAATGAGGCACGAAACTGTCTTAATGCCACAATCATAGATTTATTGGAATACTAGATATAATTACCTAAATCTATGTGCTAAAAGTGGAAAAAAATTGAAAATTTTATACCTCTCAAGTGATCATCGCATGGGTCAAAAAAAGGTGGCGAGAGTAGAATGATGTTGGTGGCTACATGCATCAACTGACTGGGCTCTTATTGGAAACATAGAAATGGAAAGCGGTGATGATGTGGAAGATGGGTGGATGGAAGGTAAAGAAATGAAATGAGTTGAAAAGAAGAATTTAGAAAGTGAATGGAGAATTGAGTTGCATGTGAACATGGAGTTTTTATTATGGACATGCTCAAAGGAATGCTATGGTAGAGCTATAGGAAGAAGGTTTTCACCCCTTTGTTGTAGGAAGTGTTACCTGTTGTTTGTTTGGAACTAGCTGTCTAAATTTCTACAGGAAGTCTTCTTTGGTTTGGGGCTGGTGATACAGACGTAGTCGATGTCAATTAACTAACAACTTGAAGTGCACTGGGTCAATAGTGGTCAACTAGACTGCTCCATTGGTAAAGACATGGCTTATTTCATATGGGCCCATCCATCTTGTCTACAGCTTGCATGGTATTTCTTTAAGTATGGAATCATACAGTAATACCCAATCACCAACTTGAAACTATTTTCTCTTAATATGGAAGTCGTGCCACTTCTTCCTTTGTTTCTGTACTATCTGAGTGCGCTCCAATGTAGATTTGCACATTTCATCCAAGGAATTGAGATGCAGCAATCGCTCTTTCTGTGCTGCAGGAAGGTCAATGTTTAACTCCAGCACTGTGCGCAATGTTTTGTGCTCAAATTCAATTGGTAACAATGTTGCTTTCCCATATAATAACTCAAACTAATTAATTAAAGCTCATTGGCTGAAATTAGCTTGTTTGTCCTTTTGTGAGTTGAGTGGATAATAGGATAGTTAATTAAATCAAACTAATTAATTTCCTTAGCCATGGGATTTTTTAGTATGAATTTGATTAAATGACTTAGGAGAATTAATTAATTAATGATCATTGGTGATTGATGAAATGATAAATTACATAATTAAACTAGTCTAGCTTAATTACATAATTATGTTTAAGATTAGCTTGATTTGATCATGATTAGGATTTGACCTTTTTATTA
This sequence comes from Thuja plicata, assembly GCA_018584345.1. Classification (NCBI taxonomy): domain Eukaryota; kingdom Viridiplantae; phylum Streptophyta; class Pinopsida; order Cupressales; family Cupressaceae; genus Thuja; species Thuja plicata. Next base: position 3,690,385 of record MU227968.1, on the reverse strand, counting down.
GCATTTAGGGTAATTGATTTGGCTAGGCCATTTTTAGGTGATTACAATAGGATGAGGGGTTTCTAGCTTAGGGAACAACTCGAGAGAGGCATAAGAAAGCAGAGGAGACTCTATTGGGAACAACCCTAACTTTGGTGACATGTGACTTTTGTTTTTGTACAATGAAACAAAACCCTTTGTTATTTTGTTATGATAAAAATATATAAATGATGAAAATATGTGATTGATTATGTCCTTTTATTTCTTGTGAATAGACTTATTGATAATGAGAGATATACTTTTTACTTATTCCTCAATGTGAAAACCTATTCGATTTTCATCATTTCCTTTGTGCATCATGAATTGCTTTAAAATAAAATAAAAAATTACATTTTAATGTATATAAAGCAATGATTATCATAAAAATGAACCCTTACCACATACAAAATTGGTAATAAGTGCAGAAAATACATGACTCTCAGAAAATTGTGCACAATTGGAACTCACCTCAAGCACTAGCATGTTTTCTTTTAAAATAAGAGAACTAACATGCAAGATTTGTCATGTCAAAATGTATCTTTAAATTGTGATGACAATAGGCATGGAAATCATCATTTAATTAGCTCAAAATACCAAAATATTGTGCAAGCGCCATAAAAATGACTATACATGGAAACAGAACACATGACACCTACACTGTAGTGCTTATTGGAAAGGAAAAGATAACTATTTACACTAAATTTATAAAAAACATTACAAAGAACCATTAACAAAAAGGTAAAAATAGTTACCCTTACAACCTAATTTTTTACATTTAATTAATTTTTTGACAATGCTTCAACAAAAATGAGGAAATATTGAGGGCATACATTTACTTTCATGTGACACCACATGAAAATTTATATAAGTATACATTTTTTATCCATCCTAACATCATACGGGATGATGTATTGACAATTTTAAAAAAATCTCCTCATTCTCTTACGTGAGCATGATTTGGGCAGATGGGTGAGCTACAAACTTGGAAAAATACCTGATCGAGCAACCCTAGAAGCATTTAAAAGAGGGAATCATGGGAATGAAACTCCCTCATTGCATACCTCTTATTGTTACCAGATCCACAAACTTAGGCTCCTTGGAAGGATCCCTCTAGGTTGTCAAAAATTACTTCTGAGTGATGGACAAAAATTTTCTAGTTCATCCCAGAAGAGCATATCTTTGCTTTTTGTGTCATATCATCTTGAGATGACTAGTATTTCTTCCATCTCCTAATCTCAGGCCTTTAGGGGAAAATTTTGAAGGAGGGCATCTAAAAAAATTTCTAAAAACCCCAACACTAATGCAGGAGATACTTCCTCTAACTCCTAAAAACAAGGGAGGTCCAAAAAGGGAAAACTAAGATTCTTAGACTTTTCTTCATTGATCTCCTCCAAGGTGCTCTCACAATATTTATCACCATATGGATCTAACCCCAATGGCTGAATGACCTATTAGCCCTAGCTAATCTCAAGAGAGGGCATGTCCTTAGGAAATGCTGAGGTATGATCTTGTCCGCCTCCATCACTTGCACACCAAATGATTGGTCCCCAAAAATGCCCTGAAGACCTTCAAAAATGCAGTTTACTAAGACATGGAAAATATTGAAAAATTAGATTTCAGTATTTTCCCAATTCCATCATGACCATTCCTCTCCCGTTGAGAGGAAATGGGTCTCATTGCACTAATTTGTTACAACAAATGAGGAAATTGTGATTCAATTTGTTCCTTAGTTAACCACTTTCCTTGATAAGGATGCTGACCAACTCAAACCACCCAATAAAGAGGAATGTTCTGATTTCTCAAAGTCTTTAAAATGGCTTCAGTAACATAGTCACACTAGACTGGAATAGTAGTAGATAATTTTTCATCTTGAATGTGTTCAATAGCTTGGGAAATGTCCAACAAAGGAGGAAAATAAGGTCTCAACAATTCCACATTGAAAATTGGATGTAGTCCCAAAAAGGATGGAAAACTAAGTTCAAAACAATTCTCACCAACTTGCTTCACAATAGTATATAGACCATAATGAAGAGGACGAACCTTCCTATTTGGTTTGTGAGGGCACTCTTTCTGAAGATGTAACCATACCTTGTCACCAATTTGAAAGTGGTGAGGAGTTCTATGTTTATCATGTCTTTCCTTATACTTGTTATTACTCTACTCCAAGATCTCATGAACTTGTTGGTGTGGGTGTCTAATATTGTCAATGAATGTTTTTTCTTTATCTACCTCCTTGTCAGCATTCAATAGACCATTAGATTGCAAAACTGGTAGTGTTACATCCATAGGTGCCAATGGCTAATACCCAAGACAAAATTCAAATGAACTATGTCATGTAGTACTATGGAGTGCACGGTTGTAGTTGTGTTGCACATAGGGTAATCTTTAATCCCATGTGTGAGGATGTTTTGAATGATACACCCATAAGATATGAATGATCATTTGATTCACCACTTGTGTCTACCCATATGTTTGGGGATGGAATGTTGTGGACTTTGTCAACTTTTTGTCCATTTTAGCCCATAGTGCAGACCAATATTTGTTGATGAACCTGATACCCCTATCAGAAATAGTTATTTTTGGCAAACCAAAATGAACCCAAACATTTTCAAAAAATAACTTGGCAGTCTCTTTTGCAGCAATCATATTTTTACATGCTACCATGATAGCTATTTTAGAAAACCTATCTACCACAACATATACACAATCATGCCCTCACCTGGTAGTTGGAAGTCCAGACATAAAATCAATTGAAATAGACTTTCATGGCTTATTAGGAATAGGTAATAGTAAGTATAGACCCAACTTATGGTTTGTTGGCTTTGCAATTGCACAATTTGCACAAGCTTTAATATGAAATGATATCCTGCTTCATTTTTGGCCAATAAAAATACTTTTGAAGGATATCAATAGTCTTACCAATACCAAAATGTCCTGCAACATGGTTGTAGTGAGATTCTCATATCATTTTATTTTGTTCCTCAGTGGGTACACATATATAACCAGCATGGAAAAGCAACCCATCCTGGAAGTTAAATCAGAGACAAACTTTCCTTCTACCAAATTACTCTAGATGTTAGTAAAATCAAGGTCAATACCATATAGTTGTTCCCATGTAGATGATTGGTGACCACATGAATCTAGCACCTTTGTCAAACCTGTAATTAGAGGCCTAATCAAACAATCTGTCACTTTGTTACTGCTTCCTTTTTATGACAAATGTCGAGGTGAAATTATTGTAGATAAGCTGACCACCTTTAATGTCTATCAATATTCTACAAGTTCCCTTGTGTTTGCAAGAATTGAAGAGGTTTATGGTCTGTATGTATAATATTTTCCTTTCCCAATATATAATGTTTCCATTGTTTGTAGGCCTAAACAATAGCATACAACTCCTTGTCATAGGTGGGGTACCTATGTACTGTATCAGTAAAAGTTTCACTTTGATAGGTAACAGGATGCCCATGTTGCATGAGTATTGCACCAAGAGTATAATCAGATGTATCAGTTTCTATCTCAAATGATTGTTGAAGATCTAGGAGGACCAGTACAGGTGTTGAAAATAATCTTTTTTTTAACTCCTCAAATGCTATTTGTTTTGCCTTTGTCCACTAAAATGAGAGACCATGATATATGTGAGAAACCAAAAACAAATCTGCGATAGAAGTTGGCTAAGCCCAAGAAGCTGTGAAGCTCTGTGAAAGTGTTAGGAGATGGCCAATCTCTGATTATTTGACTCTTTACTAGGTAAACATGAACACCCTTTGTATCAATGATATACCAAAAGAGAACTTCTCAATGTTGGCATTAAGTTTGTGTTGTTGCAGAGTTTAGAGCACTTGTTCAACATGTTGCAAATGCTTAGACCGAGTCTTGCTATAGATGAGTATGTCTTCCAATTAAACAACCACAAAAGAATCAATTAATGGTCTAAGAACATCATTCATCAACCTCATAAATGTTGTTGGGGAATTTTTTAGGCCAAAAGGCATAACCAACCATTCAAACAAACCTTCCTTAGATTTAAATGCAGTCTTCCACACATCTATTGGATCAATTTGTACTTGGTGATATCCATATTTCAAGTCAATTTTTTGTAAAGAGCTTATCCCCTCTAATTTGGTCCAACAAATCATCAATTTGAGGGATTGGATATCTATTTTTCACACTGATTTTATTCAATTCCCTATAATCAATACAAATTCTCCATGTCCAATATTTATTTTTAGCTAGGACAATTGGACTACACAGGGTGAAGCACTTAGACGAATATGTCCTTTCTAAATCAACTCTTGAATTTGTCTCTTGATCTCATCATTTTCCAAAATTGACCTTCTATATATTGTCTCATGTGGTAGTGGTGTGCATGAGATTAAATCAATAGAGTGCTTGACTTGACATTGTGTTGGAACTCCCACCGGTGATTTAAACACACTATGATATTCTTTCAAATTTTTTCTCATCTAATTTTATTGATTTTTTGTTATGGCTACTATAGCATGTGTATTAAGGACAACTGACTTTGTTTGTTCAGGGAAAACCATGAGCAGAACAAAAGCTCTAGTTTGAGAAATCAAAAGTTTACATTGTTTAGCACTAATTAAAGAAGCATTTTGTGTTGGACATACCTTTGGTATTTGATACCTCTTCCCACCAAGCTTGATTGCAACACTACGTGGCCTAGATTCATACACTCCATACCTCTGATACATGTAAGGTTTCTCTAGCAAGACATCGCATACATCCAGTGGTGCTACATCACATATCACTCCATCCTTGAAAGGCTTGATTGAATATGGAAGATGACACTATTGATTTATTTGAATATCTTGTCCCTCATTTACCCATCCCATAGAGTATGTTTGTGGGTGTCTTGTCACTTTCAAATTCAATTTTTTGATTATCTCCCTATATATCAAATTATTTTGGATCCCGTTGTCAACAATAAAATGTAGAGGCTTTCCATCAACCCACATCTGTGAATGAAAAAATCTCTCTTCATCTTCACGATGCAGTACTTTAGTAGTTGCAACTATGGAATATGGGTCTTCTTCTATGACAAAATCATTCTCCTTTTTCTCAAAAGTATCTATTGGTGATTATTCAGATTCATCTTTCTCTCCTCATATTTATGTCATAAGATTTTTAATACTTCAACAATCCTTCGTATTATAGGTTGGGGACTTATGCATCTCACACCACATGTCTATATTTGTTTGTGTCTTTTTTGCAGCCCACCATATGTTCTTAGGTGAGTTTGAGTGAGGTTCCTTGGTCACCTATTTTCCTGTAGATTTATTGTCACCTTCAACCCCTAGCTTATTATTTGAAAATTAGTCCCTCTTCCATCTCTACTTGAATTTCTCTTCAATTTTTGTAGCATATTTATAGGTAGTTTCCAATGTCTCAATATTCACAAATTCCATCTCCGTTTGAATACCTATGAAGTCCACTACGATATTTCAAAATTCGATGCTTCTCTGGATCCTCAATACCAAGTTTTTTTGAAAGTGAATGGAATGTGTTGGTGTAATCTTGCATAGACTGATCCCTCTTCTATCAAAGCATCTGCAATTCTATGTATTTATGTTCATAGACATCCTCAGGAAAGTATGCTTCTTTTATCAATTCCACAAATTCTCCCCATGTGGGCTTCTTATCAAGAGATATTTCCAAGCCATTTTCATTAGATAATTTCCATTCTTTTTTGCTAATTTGGTTTCCTAGGATAATTTCACATGGGTTTCAGCTTTGAGGAGAGAAAACATTATTTTTTCTGCATCTGAGAAATTGTTGATAGAAAAGTATCTATCCAATTTTGATAACCAGCTATCAACAACTTCAACATCGACTTTTCCTTCAAAATTTGGGATGTCAAAATTTACCTGCACTTTGAAAGGGGTATTTCCATGAAACATTGTTCTTGATCCAAAGTGTTTTTTATTATGTAGATGGGGTTAAAATTGACTCATCATCTCTTCTTGTTTCTTATTTAAAGCCTCTTCCACCAACTTCTTAATTGCATCGTCTGACGTCTTCGATCATGTGCGCCTTAAAGGTGGATATTTTGACAAATATTGTGTATACAATCCTAATCTTTGGTAGGTGAACCTTGTGTAAATTGGCATAAAGGAGAATTCCTACTTTGATACCACTGATCTGAATTATGAATCAGATTACAATACCTGGTGTGATACCTACGGTATTGTTAAGTTCAATATAAAAACCAGAAGACTAACAACAGAATTGAAAGCCAAAAATTAATCCATTCTACTCAAAATTGGATTTTATACAAATGTGATGGATCCCAAGGGTCACTAGAATCCCTTGGAAACTAAATGAAGATTCCTCATAATGTTTATTACAAATAAACTTATTAAAACTACCAAAATTGTCAAAATACTATATAAAAAATTAGGCCCACTTGGAGAAGGCATAACTTTCTAGTCCTAGCTCTAATTTGTGAATGATTTACTTCGTTGGAAAGATAATCAAAATTTATAGAACCAAAAGTGGGAGGTTATTTTGTTAGAGGTTGGCCCAGAAATGCCTCAAAGACCTTCAGAAATACATTTCCACTCTTCTTCATCTTCAAGATTGCATTTCTATCATTGCATTTTTTAGAATCATCCTGGGTCATCCCTTTAGGTGATCACTACCCAATCAACCAAGTTGCATCCAATATCCAAATCCATATCCTAGAAAACTCAAAAAAAAATCAAAAACATCCCATCCTCTGTGTCACATCCTTATGAGTTGCATAGAACCTATATCTTAATCAAATCCATCCCTCATCTTTTTACTCCTTGACCAAGTATTGTCTAGGATAGCTCACTTTGTCCTTATGGCCTCATCACCTTGATCTAAAGGTTGGTTTTCATTGACAAATAATCCCATCATCTGAAAGACCAAAATTTTATCATAGGTTGACAAGATCACATCCATTTAAGCCTACACTAGGAAAATAAGCTCATTACCTTCATGAGACCAGGTCATCCTTCTAAGTCTTTAAGACATCCTCATTAGTTGGGATCATCATCCTTAGGTATCATTCACATTTCCAATCCCAAGTCTTGCATCCTCATCATCCTTAGAACATCCTAGGAAAATTTTCACACCCATCCTTAGGATGTTTCTCTCCCTAAGTCTCATCATGCATCATTCATCCTATGACACATTTCATGTCAACTGAAACTTGTTCCAAGAAGAGAAAGGATATGTACCCCAATCTTTTCACTAGTTTTCCTAACTGGATAATGGATCCAAACAATGTCATGGTCTCTTTCGACCCTTAACACCAAGTGCAAATTGAGAATGTATGGGCTGATCCCACTGAGGTCCCTACCACCGACTCCATGGAAGCTTTTATGAATCATCCTAGACATGCGCATATGGTCAGTGCCATCATAGACCATAATAGCACTGACATACTCACTAATTATCAGTTCAAAGGTATCCCTCTTCCACTAGGACTCTGACCACCTCATATCACATGTCCCATACATATCCCAACTAGCATGTTTCAACCTATAGTGGAAGAAATCATCGATATAAGCCAAAGAATGACCCAAATTGCCTCACTCATCTCTCACTTACTCCAACGAACCACTACCAAAGCCATAGTGCATACTATATCACAACCAACTCCTTTCTCCATTATGGGAGCATCATCCTCCACTATTCCTCCACCCCCAACATCACAACCAATCCAACACACCACTACTCAATTATTGCAACCCAATACTAACCCATAATCTATTACATAGCCTATGAACTCCCATCCAATTGTCACCCAACCAATCATCTCCCAATCACCAGTCACACAAGCCATAGCCACTTCCATAGCAACATCCTTACCTCCTCCCATTCCTCCACTGCAGTAGAAACAACTATAGTTCACCATAGGCATGCCACCTATAGGAAAATTCAAACAAACCTTGTTCCCTCAAGGTCCAACATTCCATACTCAACTAGCAGTGCCACCTCAGAATGCTCCAATACCCCAACCCAGCATCCAAGCACAACCTCATGCATCCACTTCACAACTAGCTTCCCAAGTTCCCCATACCTCACAAGATGTCGCATCCTCTACTTGGCATTATTCCCAAACCACTCTACAATCCATTAGAGTTCCCACACATTCACATATCACCAATCCTCCTACCTCCCAAGTGTAGCCACAATTCTTCAATCCCTTTGCCCAAAAATTGCAACCCCAACAACCCACATTCACCAACTACTTGGTCATGCCACCATCTATAGCAACACAAATTGTTCCACTTCCCCAACAGCAAAGTACTTACACAAGCATAAACTATAGAATCAACCTGTAGAACACCAATCCATCCTACGGTGTTGCTAACACCCATCCAAACTACATAAGCTAATCATACACTCATCCAACCTACTTGGTGCTACAACTAGCACAACCCACCTATCAACAAAATTTTCCATTGCATCCAACTCTACCCCCTTTCCCTTAGCAGCACTAGGCCCAGCCGCAACAACCAATACTTCCCTTGCAACTCACTTATGTAACAATACAATACCCTTTCAATATGCCTCAATACCCACCACAAAATCCTCCATATTTCCCAACATTGTTCGACCCATATCAAGCACCTAGCTCCAATATACTACAAACACCTACTCCACCACCTGTCAACTCGAAGTCAAAATAAATAAAGAACACTCTCAAAGAGCTACGTGCAGGGACCGAAATCAAAACCTTCAAGTTCAAGGAGGTGTGTCCCTATCCATTTGACCGCTCCATCACACCGGTCCCCTTTCCCAAACACTTTAGGACCCCTAAATTCTACAAATATCATGGGAAGGGAGATCCTATTAGCCACATTAAAGAATTCTACATGACTTGTCAAGAGGTTGCATACAGTGATAATTACCTGATGCCCCTCTTCCCAAAAAGCCTAGGAGGAAACACCCTTAAATGGTTCTATAAAATCCCTTATGGCACAGTTTCCACATTTGCATAACTATCTAAGAATTTTTTATCCCAATATGTGCACAATATTGAGAGTGAACTATCTCTCCTGGACGTATGTAACTCCAAAAAGAAAGGTGTGGAAAGCTTGGTAGATTATCTTTAGAGATGGCATGGGCTCACCATGAGACTGTCATTCCAACCCCCTGAAAAGAACCTAACAAAGATATTTATTGATAATCCACAACCTAATCTATCCCACCATATAGGCATGAACTACTTGCAAACTTATCAAGTGATCTGAGAAAAGGGAATGAATCTCGAAAGTGACCTCCTAAATGATGATACCATCAAGCATTATAGAGTACCCCATCATGAAAAGACCAAAAATGATCGATCTTGTTATTGGAACAAGAAAAAAAGTGTGGTGACTGATGGTGCCATAGATAGCAAACATGTCCAGATTTTTGTAGCCAATCCTAAAGCACCCATACCAACATATCAGCAACTCACACCAACATATCAGCAACCTGCACCAACATATCATCAACCTGTATATTAGAAAACCACATGCAAAAAAACCACACCGACCTACCCACCTCCTAGTAAAAATTATCAGCCAAACTACCAACCTCCTGCAAATCCAACAAATGTCATATCATTCCTACATGGACAAAACAAACCGCGAACCCAGAATGCACAGAAATGAATGTTTACCCCTTTGGGTGAATCCATAGACATCATCTTCCATAGAATGGCTAAGGCCAATCTGATTGTATACCTACAGACCCAACCCTTTGATGATTCTACTCCCATGCCAACACGGTATAAAGACAACGAGTACTGTGACTATCACTGTGTTAAATGACACACCACCGTAAAGTGCATGAAACTGAATTGATACATCAAGGACCTCATCGACTGTAAATAAATCACAATGGATTCCCCAGCCCAACATTTTCCAAATACCAACCTACAAATATACCAAAATGTGTTTCTTGAACACAACTCTGGTAAAGGACCTACCAATCCTTCTCTACCCCTGAACCAAGGTAAGGGAAAGCAGGGAGATCACGATGATGGTAAAGACTATACCACTGCGTACATCAACTATGACAAGTTCATCCGTTGCATCTCCCAAGTTGAACCCTCAGTCAATGTAATCCATGTCAAAGGCATTGATAGCCAGTGCACAATCACCACACACCAAGGTAGGATATCTGTTGCAAGTGATAATTCCGCTCCCTTTTCCAAGGGACAATACAATCTCTTGGAGCACCTAGGGAATAACCCTGTCCAAATTTCCATCCTATATCTCCTTCACACTTAACCCATCCACCAAGAAATCCTCAACAAAGCTCTACAGGAATCACATGTACCCAGCAACATTGATCTTACCTAGTTCCAAAACCTTGTAGGCCATCTATTAGCATCTTTTGGAATCTCTTTCAAACCAGTAGCCATGTCATCCATAAAACCCAACCGTAATCTCCCTCTCTGCATTGTTGTCGTGGTTAATGACTTTGTCATCAAATGTGTAATGATAGATAATGGTTTGACCCTCAATTTATGCAAGTTAAAATTCATCAAACAAGTGGGGTATACTGAGACAGGTATAATGAATGATGTCATTACCATCAAAGATTATAACAATATAGAATGTACATTTGAAGGTACCATCTCATTTCCCATTCAGCTGGGCCTAAAAGTACAAAATACAATCTGCTACATTGTTTATCTTGACCTCCCCTTCAACATCCTCCTTAGATGCCCCTAGATTCACTCCATGTAGGCCATTCCCTCCACCTTCCATCAGTGCATCAAATTCTTACACAATGGCACTAAAATCACCATCTGCACAGATCCCTAACCCTTCAGATATTGTCATGCATTGGAAGCTCCATTCCCACACTCAAATCATTATCCTTGAATTGACTTTGGTACCTCTATGGCCAGTTCCTCCAAATCACACTCTCATCTAGAAACCGTTCTCTCATCCACTCTCCCCACTGTTAAGATCAACAACAAAGGTTGTGGAGAATATAGCCTATCAGATGCCTATATAGTTGGGGCCTTACCATCAGACCTATACACCCAAGGGTTTCCACCTAATAAAAGCACATCAAAATGAAAGGAGACCGATCCAAAGAAAATGGGTTCCACCACTTTCATCTCCCATGTAATTTTGAATGGCTAAGAGATGGATCCAAACATCAACAAGTGGCTCTATAGAGATGCACCACCTCTTGATAGTGAGATAAACACCCCACACCTCATAAATTGGACACGTAATTCTGGAACTATTAGGGAGGTGGTCTAGTCCATGAAGAGTGTGGTATGAAGGCTCTCATTGAGCCTCCCCTACTAGCAAGGAATCGGGGCCTTGGTTCTGGCCTTGAGATGACTGGGGGCACCAACGCAAACAACTATACCTATTGTAATACCCTTAGTGAAATCATCAAATTCAAAGACATCCCAGAAGAGAAAATTGTGAGAGACTATGACAATATTAATGATGAAATCTTCCTAGGAAATTCTAGATCTCTTCCAACTTTGCATCAACTTCATTGACCTTCCCGTCGTCCACCCCAAACTCATAGACTAGAACCAACCAAGAATCATACATATCGATGAGTTCCAAAGTGAGGATGCACTCCTGAGATTTATGGGGAAATAGAACAACAACCTGACTAGGGGCATGCTTTAGCACATGTCTACAAACTAGACCCAAAGCCATATTTTGGGGAAGAGGAGGTCTTCAGCCACAAAAGTGAAGATGAAAATAAAAATTAAAAGAAAAAAAGAAAAAATGGATCTCTCTGTGAAAACCCTTCCAAGGAACTATCTAATCATAAAAGGGTAAAAACAAAGGGCATATTCACTAGAGAAAACCTCTCTAAGGTGCTAGAGGATCATCCATGATTACAAGCTTGAGCAGTCATCCATTCTTATAGAAGAAACTAAACCTATAAACCTGGGCACAGAATAAAATCCCAGAATCAATTACATTGTAGCATCATTATTAGAAGCCAAAGAAAAAGCACTCACTTCTCTCATTTGAGAATCTACAATCAACTTTGCATGTTCCTACTCTCACATGCCTGGATTGGACCCTAGTTTAGGTGTGCATCATATGGAAATAGACTCAAATATCAAGCATGTTAAACAAAAGCTCTGAAAGATGCATCCTAAAGTGGCAATATTAGTTAAGAAAGAATTAGAAAATTCCTCCAAGCTAAGATCATTTGTGCCATTGACTACTTTGAGTGGATCTCCAACATGATGCATGTATCTAAGCCAGACAAATCAATAATAATATGCACATATTTTTTAGATCTCAATAAGGCATGCCCCAAGGATGATTTCCCCTTATAAATATTGATAAGATAGTAGACCTCACCATTGGACATGAGATATTCTCACTCATGGACAGTTTCTCTAGATATAATCAAATTTGCATAGAATAAGAAGATCAATGTGAGAAAACATTTACAAACCACCGAGGCACCTTCTGCTACAATATTATGTCATTTGGTTTAAAGAACCTAGGGGAAACCTATCAGAGAGCCATGACTTTTATCTTTCATGACATGATCCACAAGATCCTTGAAGACTATGTAGATGATATTTAGGCCAAATAAAAAACAAGAGAAGATCACCTAAATGTACTATAACGTGTATTTTATTAGCTCAATCACTATGGCTTAGTGCTCAAACCAAAGAAATGCATTTTTGGGGTTACATGTGAGAAACCCCTAGGCTTAATTATATCAAGAAGAGGCATAGAAATAGATCTGAAGAAAGTAAAAGCTATCATGGAAATGCATCCACCGAGAACACTCAAACAACTGCACAGCCTCCAGGGAAAACTACAAGTTGTGCACTTCTTCATCTCTCATCTTGCAGACAAGTGTCAGCCATTCACTCACCTACTACAAAAAGATACCAATTTCAAATGGGATCCATTATCTCAGAAAAGATTTGATGAAATCAAAGAGTATCTAGCAAATCCACCCATTTTGGTACCACCGACACCAGGAAGGCCACTCATTTTGTGCATCTCTGCCACTACTACAGCGTTGGGGGCACTTCTTGCTCAGCTTGAAAATAATGGAAAGGAAATGGTCATATAATATATCAGTCACACACTAGTGGGTGATGAGCTCAAATATTCAACCATGGAAAAATCATGTCTGGCAATGGTTTTCGCCACTCAAAAACTCTGCCATTACATGCTTAGTCATATGGTAAATCTCATATCCAAGGTAGACCCTCTTAAATACCTACTATCCAAAACCACTCTCACAGACTGAATGGAAAAGTGGGTAATTCTATTAAGTGAATTTGACATCCAGTATGTAGATAGAAAAGAAAACAAAGGAAAATTTATCACTAATCAAATAGCAAAAGCACCATTGGTGGATGCCTACCCCTTGGTCATGGACTTTTTGGATGAACATATGTGCATGGTTAAAGAACAACCAACCTGGAAGCTTTACTTTGATGGATCCTATAGAGCCAATGGTTCAGGGGCAGGAATACTCTTTTTCACCCCTCAAGGTGACTACATCCCCAAATCATTCAAATTGGGATTCCCCTACACAAATAACTGTTGGAATTCTAATATGGGAAAGCATTATACTGAGAGGGGCGGTGAATCAGATCTATAAAACTTTTATACTTCTAAAAAAAACTAATTCAACATGTATTCATAAACATAAACTGAAATATTGTAATAGATCTAATATCTAATCACATCCATAATGAACACATAACACAAATATTTGGTAACCCAGAAACCCTTGAAAGGTAAAAATGGGGTGGAGATGAAACCCACAAATCTCCACTACTACAGTAATAAAGTGTTCCTACTAGGGATACAAATTTTGATCACTTTTGATGATCTACCCTATGAGGGGTCTTCCCTGTTAAGAACTTACAGACTTATACAATCTACCTTGTTAAAGGATTTAAATTTACAACAAAGTAAGCACTTTGTTAAGAGATTTACAAAGGCCTATTAGGACCACTTTATTAAGAGATTTACCTTGATTCACTTGCTAGAATGTATCATTACCTGATCACTTGGTCTGCATTTCAAATGTTGATTATGGATCTCATCCTTCCAACTCTTAACTGATCTCTCAATCTGATATATCTTTGTTCTTCTCTTCACTGCTCTACTCGGTCACTTTGTCTAGTCTATGCTTCAGATATAAATAACATGCATACACACCCGATCTCTTCTCTTCACATCTACATCCACACACATGCATAGATTAGGATTTGAAGCATCCCATATATAGATCACTAATGAAACATCCATATCAAGATCAATGATGTAGATTCATCACCTTTTTCCACTTAGGCATCCCTAATTTTCATTGGTTGCATTGCTTGCATAGGGATTCATGATCTCAGATATAACATGTAATTAATGCATTAAATTTCATGAATAATCATTAAATGATTCATAGAAGTCAGCCAAAATGGTTTACCTAAGTGTCTGTGCCATTCCAAACACATATATCAAAACTATTTTAGTCGGCATATGTAAACTCTGATGCTCGGTCAAAACTGTCACTCGACACTCACTGTCTATGCAACTCAACAATCATTCTACTACTCAAAAACTACTAAGTACTCTACAAGCACTGATCCACTCGGCAGTAAATACTACTCAGTCTTTTCCTTGGTGGGATGGCTCGATCGCAGTGATGACCGACCAACCTGCCTTGATTATGACTAAGTGTGTGACACTAATAGACAAAAAAACTTGGAGATCAACAATAACATTGTAGAGTATGAGGCACTCATCATTGGGCTCATAATGGAAATCCAATGAAGTATCACAGAAATAAACATCTTCATAGACTCACAACTCATCATAAAATAAGTTCTTGATGAGTTTCAGACAAAGGATGACAAGTTGTTAGCTTATAAAGAGATGGTCAACAAAATGAAAGAACACTTCCTAAACTTACAGATCACCCAAGTGCCCACATTATAAAATAAGGTTACAAACACAATGGCCACTATTATTTCCCTCCTAGAGATTCCTCAGAATGCAACATAATATGAATTCACGGTCGATCAACTTCACGCACCCTCTTACAAAAACATCGATTCTAAATGGTATGTGTCTTTGTTGGTCCCCAGTCCCTATGGTACCACAACATCCATGCATATCTAAATAATGGTATCATATCCCCCATCTCACAAACACCCAACTCTAGAACCTCATTTGCAGAGCATCCTGCTACACCCTTATATCCATTACCCAATATTGTCAAGGTTATCATAATGTTCTCTCTAGGTTTTTAAATGCAAAAAGGTCGCCTAGGCTTTACAAGAAGTACATGTTGGAATCTATGGCTCCCACATAAGTGGCTTGGTCTTAGCCAAATAGCTTCTAAGAATAGGATACTATTGGCTTATGATGGAACATAGTGCCTATGAATTTATTAATAAATGCCTACACTATCAACCCCATGCTAATTTGACTCATACGCTAGTGCACCATGTGCATCCCATCGTGCCTTCATGGTCATTCTCTTGTTGGGGTTTTCAACTCATTGGTAAGATCACCCCCTTATCCTCAAAAGGACACAAGTACATTATCATAGCCACATAATATTTCACAAAGTGGGTTGAAGCAATCCTTCTCACCCTTACGATAGGTGTCCAAATATCCAAATTCATCCTTTACCATATCATATTCCACTTCGGCATCCCTTCCACCATCTTCATAGATCATAGTACACCATTTGAGAACCATCATGTCAATTCCAGGTAGGGGATCTAGTCCTCAAAGAAAATTAGAAGGTGGGCATAGATCGAGAAAAGAAAGGTAAAATCAGGGTTACCTAGGTGGGCCCTTATGTCTTCATGGAATTCTATGGCTCCAGGGCATATTAACTATCTAAACCAGAAGGAGAACCTTTGAATGACCCAATCAATATCACTCACCTTAGGTGCTTCTATGCCTGAAAGCTTATAGTATACCCCACTCATCATAAAGAATTCCTAAAAAGTATAAAAAGTCCTAAAAAAAATCATTGTCTTGGTGAAAACCTGGTAAACATGCACCTAGATGATAATTGAAAAAAAAAATCAAAAAAAAAATCAAAAAAGAAAAGAAAAATATAAAAAATTAAAGAGAAATAAATCCTCCAATGGTGAAAAATTGGCAATCAGGCGCCTTGGAAAAGTATGTGTGGTGAAAACCTAGCAAACATGCATCACATATATTGGGCCATATCATTATTTATCAAACTCTCATCTCCCTCTGTCTCATCCATCACATATGCCTAACCCCAATCATGTCCCCATAACAAAGCCCATATTCCCTAGGTGTTCCATTATTGCATGCACCAGTTATAGAATTGAATCCTATCCCAACCCCTGATATTTTGTACATATCTTTTGCATATAATTGTCAGTTCTTGTTCTACATATGTTCCCTATCCCAATCCCTAAGATTTACACATCCATTTTGTACATACATTGTCAAGGTCAGTCTCGCCTTTAGTGTTAGGTCAGTCTTTTAGGTCTACTTAGATGTATATTGCATCCTAGGTTGGTCATCTTGTAGAAATTAATCCAAATTCTATGTTCCACTGAGTCTCGTGTTTCAGCAAGTTCCTTTAGAGAAATTCTTGATCCAATGATTGTCCTTGGTCCATCTTTTTCCATCCAAGTGCAAATTTTCAATCTGACCCATCAACGGGTCCTTGTAGGATATATCCTTCCTCATGTCTGACCTAAATCCTATTATTCCCCTATCTCATTGATCTGTATGGAAAAAGGCATTTATGGATACTTTTTTTTGGTCTTGAATTTTGATTTTGGTTCTTGGTTATCATTTCCATCTCTCTAGGTTTTCCTCCTCCTCAAATTTTCCATGATCCTTTATATCATGGTATGTTGTGAAAGGATGCACCTAGGATAGGGTGGTGATCTCTTATTCTTCCTGTGAATCAGTTGGATATGACCCTTGCATGCATGTGATCCTTTTGTGATTACACGATGCACTTAGGAAATGTCATTTTTCTTTGGGTTACCCAGCATTGTTTCAATCTTGAATCTCTTGGGACTCATGTGTGATGCTGGGGTAACCCTTTCATGCCTATCGTGTCGGTCCCATGCATACTGGTGATGAGGCCTTGCATTCTTAGTAACCTTGGTAGGTCTCTAGCATTGGTATATCAAACTAAGTGCTCAAACTACATGGTGGTATTCCATATTGGAATACCCCACACTCAAGCTTTAAGAAATTTCCCTCTACGATATCCCCAGTAAAATCCTATCAGTATCTTAAAGTGATCCCATCCAAATCCTCAACAATCCTAACAATGAAATACAAATCCCATCCAAGCAAATTCCCCCCAAACCGCTCAAATCCTAAACATCCACAACCTTGTCCAGATGAAAACTTGAATCACCCCCCATCACTTATCCTTCCTAGAGGCCATGAATTTTTATTATGAAAATGATTACCCCCCATCACCCTGCCCTAATTTTTCTCTCATAACAGGGATCTAGTCGAGTCGTGATATGCATATACTCATCCCACCTATGCATTTCACTCCATATCCCAATTTCACTTGCATTCCTTATAGTATGCATTCATTTTAGATTGCATTCATTTATTATCTTGCATTCATTTCTTAGCTTTCATTCATTAAATTAGATTACATTCATTTGTTAGTTTGCGTTCATTTATTAGCTTGTATTCATTTAACTAGATTGCATTCATTTGTTAGCTTGCATTCATTTAATTATATTGCATTCAATTGTTAGTTTAGATTCATTTATTAGATGGCATTCATTTGTTAGCTTGCATTCATTTATTAGATAACATTCATTTTTAGTTTGCATTCCTTTTAGATTTCATTCGTTTGATAGATATAAGTTAGCATATAAATTGCATCATCATATAAGTTAAAATCATCACATATAAGTCAACATCATAAATACCATCATAAATCCAAAAACATTGCATGCATCCTTCACATATATATATATATATATATATATATATATATATATATATATATATATATAAAACATTAATGCACATCACATCCATCCTGCATCTACACACATCAGTAATCACATCATGTGTCACATAAATCTCATGATCACATACAAGAATTCATCCTGCAAACCAAAAATGTCATCATATCAAATAAAACAACCATCCTACATCACCCATGTGTCAATCCAGCATAAAGCATCATACATCTACACCATGCATCCATAATAGAAAACACCAAAAGGCCATATAACACATAAATCCCACCACAACTCTGCATCATATATATATAAAGTCCCACATAAAACATCCACACTATCATGAAAGAAGAAAAGTCTCAAATGTCCATCACCACCACATAAATGTCTCATATAGTACAAAATTGGGCTATGTGCCCCATAGTTGCATCATGTCACATATCATTGCCCCTCAGGCCCCCCTATGGGATTCTAACGCTCTGGATCCTACATCGCAGTGTCCTATGGACTAATCTTTCCTGTAAGTACCTATGTGACCCCCACTATCATCCTAACCCTTATCTGGGTCCTCTCAGAAAATAATGGAACCCATGCCTCTATAATTGGTGGCCTTAGCCTTGTAACTGGCATGTCCATCAGGTACCTGTACCTATAATCGACCTCTCCCTTAAGGCCCCTGTGTCAGATCTCTCATCATCTTGCATCTAAATGGAACCCCTGTCCAATTGTATATGACTTTGGAAGTTCCATGGACAATGACTTTGTCCCTGTCCCTATGTACTTTGGGAGCCTCCTCCCCCTTCCCGCTACCCCTATCTTTCGGTTGGTTCCTCCTCCTATCATCGTTGATCCCCCTATAGCCCTATATGACTCTCTCCTATCATGGGGCATAGCTTCATGATACATCACCTGATACCACCCCACATACTCCCTATCCGCCGCAAGATCTCTTCTCAACCCCACAACTATTGTAGTGTCACTTCCTCTCACACCCCCCAAAGCTAGCTCTTCCCTTAATCCCCAAAATCCTGCATCATCTCATCCCTCTCTCACTGTAGCATACCCCTCTCCGCCCTTTATGCATCTCTCTCCAAGAGATATGTATCCCTCTCCTCTAGCAATGTAAATGCCTACATCATCATATGCACTACCTATGCCTATATGGTGTCTCTCTCCCCCTAGCCTCTCTGAGATGATGTGTTATCTCAATCACCTATACCCTTAAATAAGTCACCTCTTTCTATGCCTGATTTCACTCTTAATTCATGGTGTCTCTCTCTTGCCTAAGAATGTCCCTCTCTTGAATGAGCATATCGTACTCCATCTGTAGCTCATCCCTCTTCCCCTAATTATCTCTCATCTACTGGTTGGTGGATGCATGCATCAACTAAAGCAATCTCAACTTCTCTGCCAATGAATCCCCTCCCCTTCCTAAAGAGGATCCCCCTCTCCCACCCAATCCTATCTCTATTCCTATAGGTATTGGTGGATCATGTGTACCTATCTATGGCCCTAGGTCCTATCTCCCACAATCCACATCTACCTCCATCTCATCTCCTCCCCCACCTACAGATTGATCTCCCTCTCCTTAACCATCATCTCCTCTCCCTCCTCTCCTCATGGCTTGTCTCTATGGTAACACCACTATTTCTCTCCTCACATGTGCTTCCCTCTATCCTCCTTCTATCCTCCCTCCTTCTCTCCCTCTCCTCACCTAGGTCACTGATGCCCTCATCTTCTCTGCCCCTACAGGTAATCTTGCCCGCCCTGCAACTTATGGCCTCTAAAATCAAGCCCAATACTTCTATGTACTCCCACCGTCAACTGGCCCCTACCAATTTCACTAAATAGGTTGAATAACCCTCCATGCTACAATCAATCCTTTTCTATCTAACAGCTACCCAAACTCAGACCGTCTCTCTCGGATAACCCAATGGTACCATCTCTGTGCATTGGACACTCATTGTATAAATCAAAACTATCGGGCTACTCTATCTAGCCAATACTGCTCAATAATGTACTCCCATCTCCAGATCAAGAATGTCAAAGTCATCACATACAGCACCCATACTTGATCCTATGCCGAGGGTCCTACTCTCATGTATGGCCTCCAAGTGATGCCATCTCTAATGCCATCCAAAATCTCCCTCCAATAATATGTGTCATCCACATCGTGGTATGTCAGTGGCTCCCCCCCAATAGTAGACTATAGGTTGGTCCACCTATCTCCCTCTCCTACCTATTGGCTTGAGCACTGCAATGTGCTCCTACCCCCATACCTAGAGTAAGGTGGTAAACCCTATACTCCTACCATGTCCAGATCCACCATGATAGACAATCTAGTGGAGATCCCTATATACCTCGGCCATAATCAAAGTGTGCCATGCTACAGGTACGCATGCATCAATAATATGCATAAGTGCTAGAATTAGTGCTAATGTCATGATATTCCCTCTCATGTCAAGGTTAATATACCCTAAAACCAATCATCACACCTAAAAATATACTCACTTCACCAGCACCGCATCTATGTGTCGATCAAGGGCCAGCTATCTATGTCACAATATAGGTGTGACACATGGCCCCACCAGCATTATCAAGGCCTACTGCTAGGTAGTGTCCCCAACAATCACATCCTTCCCCCAGATAGGTAGCCGAAAGATCCAGTACACCTCCTCCAAGGTGATTGTCATCTCCCCTATCGAGAGATGAAACATTGCCATATCAGACTACCATCGCTCAAAAAGCATTTTCACCATAGCCATATATGTCCATTTGTGGGGCACTTTTGCTAGATATCCAAGCCTAATCACATCCAATCATGCCTGGTCAGTAGGCATGAACCGGTCGGTCACATGTAGAATAATCTTGATGTAGTGTAAGGCAAGGATAATCCCCAAAGGAGATGTCCAAGTCCCTAGCTAAATAATCTCACAATGGAATCACAACATGAAACAAAGATCTAAAACAATCTAAAATCTTATTCATAAAACAAATGATTACATGCAATGTGTTGGGTTGTAAGGCCTTCCCGGTTATGGTCAATTAAAAATAAAATAATAGTTCTGCAAGATCCCTCAAGATCCAACTCAATCCTAACCCTATCTAGCTAGATCTGTAACAATAGGCCACAACAATCTAGTAGAAACCTCCAACAAGATCTAAACTTGTGCACATAGACCTCCAAGCAATCTCCTTCTTCCTAAGCCTCAACCACTAGCTCTGCTCCATAGCTAAGTGGAAGAAAAACATATCTAAACTTGTGCTCGCAAGCCTCCAATAAATTTGATGTTTCTATATACCCACTTACAACTATATACCACAAATCTACCCCAGATCTCCTTATATACTAGCACGGACACAAGTCGACATGTTTCAAATATTAAATGTACATAGGATAAAGATCCAAGACCCAAATAGATCCACACACATCCCCATGATTGATCCACTTCATGATCACATGCTACACAAATTAAATGCATCAAGTCAGCCTCCCAAATCTTTAAGAACACCAGTCGGCAAGATAAACTATCAAGTGTTAGCAAAACTGTTGAGTGCCAGGAACCAATACACACTGAGCAAGCCAAGTATCACTGAGCAAGCATGATGACTGAGCTCCACAAGAATCTTAAAGCCACAATACATTTCTAGTAACCAACATATGTTGAGCAACAGTATGTGTTGAACCCCTAGAGTTTTCCGAGTTCTTCAGCGACCAAGCCTCCCATCAACGAACAAGCCCCTTAGCCAACACAGCAACCAGGCAACACTTCACAGACCACCGAGCACCAAAGCAATCAAAACTATGACAAAAATACATTTTCCAAGAACCTCACATGCCCCTTCATCAGACACCTAGGGTAACAAAAGAAGTGTGTCCCACACTTATACTCCAAAAGAAAATCAAGAATCCACCACCTCATCTTAACCATCGAGCTCCACATCCTCAAGGTTAAGAACAAAAAATTCCACACCAGCACATCCAACTGTACCAATTCATTCTGCAACTCTCCAACATCACCATCATCAAAGAATTCAAGCTTATGAACAAGCAGCATATCAAGATGTCCACCATCTTCACCAGTCTCATCCACAACCTCATACCGAATCAGCATCAATGCCCTTAGACAAAGGTGAATCTTCCTCTTCATCAACAATCTCATCATCAACAACAAGAAGCTCTACAATTTCCATATCAGATCCATCCATTTGAGTATGAAAACCAACCACCTCTACAAAAACAACATCAACTTGCTCCTCAACATAAGACAAACTCACAACACCAGGTTTCTCATTGCTCACAACAAGATTCTCTACAACATGTAAATCATCACCCACATGATCTTGGTTATCTATGAACAGGTTCTCTTCAATTTCCATGTCAGACACAACCAGATGATCATAAAAACAAGTCTCCTCAGCAACAACCACAAGTTGTTCTACAGGTTTTGCATCAGACTCCAAAGAATGATCAACAAAACTAACCTCCACCTTGACCTTTTCATGTCTCCTTCTCTCTCGAACAAGTCTTCTAACCGGCTAGACAACTCACTTTCAGATCGGTAGACTCTAGCTCTAGAGACTTGTACAAAACTCAACCATTCCTTTCTTAACTTGCTCGGTTAAACTAGCTTCCAACCAAGCAAAATTATTCTCAACAACATCATAGAGATCTGCAATCACCCTAGGGTCCAATCTTCTTGGAGGAATCTTCCAAGATGTTTGAAAACCCTTTGCAAGAAATCACCAACTTTCCAACTCAAGGTCCTGGTGTAAATGGCCTCACCCTCAGTGATCTATCCACACACTCAGGAACTTCAAGCTCTAATACAACCAGATGCAGTGTAAGGCAGGGAGAATCCCCAAAGGAGATGTCCAAGCCCCCAACTAAACAATCACATATAAAATCACAATAGGAAACTAAGATCTAAAACAATCTGAAATCTTATTCATAAAACAACTGATTACATGCAATTAGTCAGGCTATAAGACCTTCCCAGTTATGGCCAATTACAAAGAAAATAATAGTTATGTAAGATCCCTCAATATCCAACTCAACCCTAACCCCAGCTAGCCAGATCTGTAAGAATAGGTCACAGAAATCTGGTAGAAACCTCCAACAAGATATAAACTTGTGCACACATGCCTCCAAGCAATCTCCTTGTTCCTAAGCCTCAACCACTAGCTCTTCTCTATAGCTAAGTTGAAGAAAACCAGAACTGAACTTGTTCTCGCAAGACTCCAATCAATTTGTTGTTTCTATCTACCCACTAATACCTATATACCACAACTCCACCCTAGACCTCCTTATATACTATCATGGCCACAAGTCAGCTTGTTGCAAATATTAAATACACATAGGATAAAGATACAAGACCCAAATAGTTCCACACACATCCCCATGATAAATCCATGTCATGATCACATGCTACACAAATTAAATGCATCAATTCAGCCTCCCAAATCTGCAAGGAAACCAGTCAAAAATCCAAACTGCTAAGTCTTGACAAAATTGCCGAGTGCCAACAACCAATACATATCAAGCAAGCTAGACATCACTAAGCAAGCATGATGACCAAGCTCCACAGGGATCACTGAGCCACAATACATGTCGAGCAACCAACATATGTCAAGCAACAATATGTGTCGAGCCCCCAGATTTTGTCAAGTTCTTCAGCGACCAAGCCTCCCATCAATGACTGAGCTCCTCAGCCAACACAACAACTGAGAAAAACTTCACCAACCACCAAGCACCAAAGCAACCAAAAATATGATAGCAACATATTTTCCAAGAACCTCAAATGCCCCTACATCAGAGGTCTAGCTATCTTTTTTTTTATCAAGGGCCAGCTATTTGTGTCATAATATAGGTGCAACACCTAGCCCACCAGTGCTATCAAGACCTTCTGGTAGGTAGGATCCCCAGTAATCACATCCATCCCCCGAATAGGTAGTCAAAATATTTGGTACATATCCTCCAGGGTGATCATCATATCCCCTATCAAGAGATTGTTGGAATTATTGGAATGATGTAATGAGAGGCGAGAGGTGAATCAGTACCTCTAAAAAATTTTATGTGTTTGGCCCATTAACCTTTGATTCATCAGATTTGTACATTCCTATCTATCTGTTCATCTTTCTATATGTATGTGAAATCCTAATATAAGTTCTTTTACATGTGTAAACATTCAAGAAACATTCATGAAAACAAATAACACATAACACATGATATGATATCACAGAAAACTCCTATTAGGAAGTAAAAACTATGGTGGGGATGTCTACCCACAAAACTTCACTATCTGAAGATAAGAAGGGAGTTGATAAAGGCTTACAATTGATCACTTATGATGATCTACCCTGTTAAGAGTATTAGAGTGGAGACCTGTTAGGATCTACTTCATTTGAAGATTTAGCAACACCATTAGGTGTGCACTCTGTTAAGAGAGTTATCAAAGAACTGTTAAGTCCACCTTCTACAAAAGGATTTTAGTTGTGATGCACTTGTTAGAATGCAACTACAATATAAATTTTGATTTGATAGTGAATGCAATCTCTAATTGTTGATAATAGATCATGTAAAGCTTACAATGTAAATGTAATCACCTTGAGTGATTGAGTGATACCTTGTCTCTACTCATCGGTAGCCTTTCTATTGTTCTTGATAACTGATTTGATCTGTTTCTATACTTTGCATGAATTCTCTTATGCTACTTAGATTCTCTCCATAGCTACTATCATTTATCAACTGATTACAAGTCTCATTCATTACAAATGATTGAACATCTATTTATACTAGTTTCTAGCTCTATTCTAAATTCATGTTGTACAAATTAACTCTAGATCCAAGGTTTACAACTTGACCTTGATCTTTAGTTAGATATATTTTAGATCTGTTGGGATGCTTTAAAATATTCACAATTTTCTTGCCTGACCCTCAAGTAAATATTTAAAACAAATAAAACTCTATAAATAGAATTACAATGTTTTATCTGACGTGTAAAGTTAGATCCACTTTTTGCGGGTTCTGTAACTGACTGTCGGTTCTGATGGTCGGGCTGATCTGTCAGCTTTGTCATTTTCATACTCCATTGGTGTCCCTTAATTGAACTGTTTGTCAGGTATGCTTTTTCTTCTCCGTCGGCGATGTTCTCAAAACTGTATCATCAGTAATGTTTGTCATCGGTTTGACTCTTGTCAATGTTCGTTGGGTAATTCTTTACTTAGCATTTTTACAATAGGCATTTTCATCTCGTCGGGTATGCTTGTTGTCCACCGATTATACTTATACCAATGACCTTTATCATTTTTTTCCCTTTAAGTATACTAATGGAAAAACTTAATGTCATCAATCTCCCCCTTTGACATTAGTATCAAAAACTGATATGTGCAACATACTTAGATGTATTAGTATGTACACCTGTGTATACTTCTTCCTTAGTCATGAAATGACTCCCCCTTTGCATATGCTGGTAAGTGTAAGTTTATGTACATATCTATTCTTGTTGTACATACATTATACATATCCTCATATAGTATTTTGTACATATGCATACATTCCTCCTTTTTCTAATAAAATATATTTGTACATATGTATACATTCCTCCTTTTTTGATAATGAGGGAAAAGGTACTTACAACTTTTCAAAAATGTGAGAGTGTGAGGCTTTGATTTCTTCCATCATTTTCTCCCATTTCTCCTTTAATTTCTCAAGAGCCATATGCTCAAGTGATATCCTCACATGCATTTCATATATGTTGTCTACCACAGACATCTCTGGGGTTGAGATCAGATTTCGCGCATCTGTGATATGTTGTTGCAGAGTGGTGAGGTTTGGCAATATGTTAGCTTGTAGCTCTGTAACCTCATTTCAGAATTGTGTCTCTGCATCCCATATTTTTTTGTCTCAATTTTTTTACCTCTGTGATCTTTTCATGATGAATCTTTATTATGTTTGCATCAGAGGTTAAACTTAGTGCTCTAGCTGTTAGATCTGAATCTAGTTGTGATAGCTTTTCACTATTTTCTTTTGTGAAATTTTCTAGTGTGCACATTTCTGAACTAAGGTAACAGCTTCAGCAATCATAGGTTCTAATTCACTTGCTATTTCAGAGAGCTTTACCTTGTTCTCTGCCACTTCTTGGCTGATCTTCTCAACTAGTTTGTGTTGATACTTCATATCTACATGTTCTTCCATTGCCTTCTCTGCATCAACATTTTGATTTATGATGGCGTCAGTAAGAACTGCTATTTATTCCATGACTGATATACTATTTTGAATTTTGATATCTTGAACAAGTTGATGTAGAATGTCCCTTGCTTTATCAAGTGCTTGGGCTTCCCTATGTGTCTTTTTCCTTTTCTCTTGAATTTCTTTTCTCTGACACATCACTCCAAACTTTTGAAGTGCTTCAGTATCTAAAGTGGATACATCCCACTTGGGTATCTCAATTACCTCATCAAGTGTGACCGCCAAGATATCTTTCTTCATTATTTTCTTCTTCTTCTTCTTCTTCGGCTGGGAGACAGATTGGTGTACTACCATTTGTAAACCTTGAGATTGGATGGATTTTTTAGGTGAGGGTCAAGAAGATGAGGCATCTTGTTGTTTCTATTATGAGTCCACTAGTTGGTTTTGTGAAGACGTCTATTCATTTCCCTTGGGTGTATCAACAAATTTATCTTCCTTTTCTTTCATGCTTTCATCCTGCTTGACTTCTTCACTTATTTCTTTCTCTTCATCTTTTCTCAATAATTCATTTATTTTATTATCTGCTCCTATGTCTTTTTCAGTAGACACATCTTGCTGAGTGTTGATTGCATCCTTCATCTCTGTATCTGTACCTTTTGGAGTATCTGATTCAATTTTGGTTTGATCATTACCTATTTTCTTGGGTATATCATCATCTTTCTTAGATGATTTCTCCTGAATTGATTCAATGTCAATATCTTGTATTAAAATTTTCATGTTGGTTGGTGTATTGACCTCTGTAGTGTCAATAGTTGTATTTTGTTCATCGATGTTGCCCTGTGCAGCATTGATATCTTCATCTTTTTGCACTTCTTCTGCAGGGTCTTTTCCTATAGTGTCATTGATAATGTTACCCAACCATGATTCATCATTGATATCATCAGTTATATTACCTTTTATTGTCAAATCTACTTTTTTAACCTCTTCTTCATTACTCAAGTCAATATGAATTGGACTTGGTGGAATTTGGTTTTCTTCATTTTGTATTTTGTCAAGAGTAGTGTTGGGCCATACTTCATCTATAACTTCAGTATGTTTGGGGCCTACTAGATCACTCTCTTCTTTATCCAATTCCATAGATGAGTCATCTTGTATATCCTTGATGATGATCTTTTCCTTCTCCGGGCTAGCTTACTTAATGGTTTGGTTAAGTATCTTGCACCGCCTTTTAATGTTGTCTTGATCAAGATCAATTAGCTTCCCTTTGAGAAATTCATATGCTCTCATTTTTGGTGAGAAATTATTTTCATATTTCTTCATCATCTCACTTATTTATGCCTTCTTTTAATGTGAAGGCATAAGAGTAACTAGTACTCTTTCTCTTATTTATTTTTCTTGATGCAGAGAAAATGTCCATCTAGCAGACAGTCTCACAGATAGTTCCTTAGGAACATCATATTCTGAGGATTGTAGTGGAACATAATGATTTTTGCACATTTTAACTATAATAGTGTCTTCTATCTTATTTTGATTCTCTGGATCAAACTTTAACCATTTCCTAATGTTAGGATCAGAAATAGATGGTGATTCTGAGATATTCTTACAGATTTCATCAATAATCTTTGGAATCAAGGGTTCTTTCCCCTTTTTCACATCTATGTCAGCTTCATCCATAGCTAAGTCTTCTAGATCCTCTTTTGTCCTGACCCATTTCCTCCTTTTGGTCTATATTTCCTTAGGTGAGACTGGGTTTCTCTTGTAGGTTCTCACTTTACCTTTCTTAAGTGGTGAAGGAGTTGGTTCCTTTGCAGTTTTTCTTCTTGTCCTAGAAGCGGCTATTGTTCTTTCTTTCTTAGGTGGAGGTGGAGGTGGTGAATCTAATTGTGTACCCTCTAAATCATTCTTTTCTATTTCTTCACCAATAGGTGACTGGCCTTCAGTTTGTTTCTCCTTTCCTTTTGTTTCCTCTTCACCTTCTTCAGTAACTGCAAGTTGCTTGGTTAACTTTTTAACCATTTTGTTCTTCTTGTTTATAATTTTCTTGATAGTAAGATCTATCTTGATCTTTGGTTTGGATTCTTCATAGGTGTAAAATCTTGCTTGCTTGTTGTCAACTGGTTCATTCAATAGTGCCTTGATGCACTCAGTGGCTTGTCCTATTTTGATCTCATATTTTAAATGTGATAGCCATGATTTCCTAGGTACTACTGGTTTGATATGGGTAAATTTAGTATCTACCATAAAACATATATCCTCTTTGTATTCTTCTATCAAACTTTCAGGTATCCTATTTCTTGCTTGCATCTTTTCTTTAAATCCTTTAAAGTACTTATTCATTAGTACATCAAAATCTGTTCCTAATGACTCTATATGCTCACATATTTGTATGGTGACCGGTTTGCTTGTATCCCATACTACTTTGCCTATGGAAGGAAAGTATTCTTCAAAGTAAAATAATATGCACATAATGAGGGAACCAAACTTACAAGTGTTTATTCTTGAAGATCTTATGGTGTTCATGTTCTCCTCGAGTTGATTCAACAAATTCTCTGCAAGATCCATCTTCTTTCCTTGTTTGATGATCTTGTAAGCTGTTCTCATAGCAGTGCTTTCTATGATGTTCATTCTTTTGGCTAGGAAGATCTTGTATCCTACCACACATGCACCAAATTTTAGTTCATCATCGGTGATGGTGTTAACCTTAAGAGCTCTCTTGTCTGATTTTGCACCAGTTAGCTTTTCCACTTCCTTTAGGGATGGGTGCTTGTGAGCTTGTGGTTTGTACGTTGTAGGATATCCAGTAACTGCATGAATAACATCCTTTGTTATTCATTTTGGCTTATTGATCCATAATGTCTAGTTATGCATTCTGCTAAGAACTATCTTTATCCATTCTATCTTAAAAACTCTAGGAAAGTGTAATGCATTTGTGAGACCTTTCACTTCTAGATGCTTGTGCTCTTCTTTCAGGTTTCTAGATTCATCACAAAGTGCCCTGTAGGAATTATCTAGGTCCAAATCTCCTAATTTTGAGATCTTTCAATGTATATAGGACCTTACGTCCTCTACCAGAAAAACCCTAGGTGGGATTCTAGAGAATGCTCTGGAATCATCAGGTTGTGATGCAATTTCTGGGTGCAATTTGTATTTAGGTTCAACACAAGTGCCTCTACTGATAAGATTGATCATTTTCTTCTTATCTTCTTTCAACTTTTCAACTCTATAAGTAGATGCCATAATTTTCTAAAATTTAGGGCTTTCCATAATTTAAATAGTGCGGTTGGTGAATGTAGGTACTTACTGAATCTCTTTGATCACTTGTGAATCCTTTGAGTTGAGTTAAAATATTGTTGAGGTCACACTTTGATTTTCTCTCCAATCACTCTGCATAGCTCTTCTTGGTTGCTCAAAAATCACGAGTGCAAAATGAGTTCTTCCATCACACTTTTATAACTTTTGTGCCCTAAGTTGTCATTAATGCCCAACAAATCGTCGGTATACAAAGACTGAGTTCATTGGTTGAGACATAAATAACATCTTCAGTGTAGGCATAAAGTGTCAAGATTGCTAGCATCTTTGGTGACTTTACCGATGATTGTCGGTAAAATGGCGATGACAAATTTCATCCACTCAAGGATTACCAATGTTCATTGATTTACACTTAGCGACTTGGCTTTTGTGTAATGACTGATACATTTCGGTAAGTAGTGTTAACTTTTCTATGTGTGTTCACTGATGCTAATCTATACCCATTAATCAATGGTTGTTTTTCAATAATATTACAAGTGACAATATAGTGCATCTTCAATAATGCTAGATTTGTCTATATGATCAATATGTAAATGGAACCGATGCATAATATAACTTGTCATAATGCAGTTCCATACCTACTTGTGCAATTTATTTGGATATAGTGATGCCACCAGATCCATTGGATGGGGCATCATCATTTGCATTGCTTGTTCTAGCACCTTCAGTGTTTGTGGTTTTTACCCACATCTTGTTTCTCATCTTCTTAATGTCATCAATGGTGTTTCCATTGGGATAAGTGCTTGTTTCTGTCAGTCAGTCTTTGCAATATTTTACCACATGTCCAACTTTATGACAATGTAAACATGCCATACTTGGATTGAACCATCCTCTTGGTTTTCTAGTCCATTTTCTCATACAGTTGACAGATATATGACCATACCTTCCACATGTTGTGCAATTTACCCATGTTATAGTCCCAAACATATGAGTTACCTACTCTTGTCAGTTTGTAGCCATTATCAGGTTATTTTGGTGTCCATACTTTCTTATTCTTTTTCCAACATTCCTGATATGTATGTCCATTCATTTTTTAGGTAGGACAGTACTTGTCCATGTAGGTTTCCTTCTTTGGCTTTGTCACCTTGGATCTACATTCATATGCCTTGTGTCCTTGCTTGTGACATTTATAAAAATTACCAATGAAATTAGATTGTGATTGAGGAATACCTTTCATTTTGTTTCTACAAATGTTTGAGGTGTGGCCTGGTTTTGCACAGTGATTACATGACAGCTTTTTGGTCCTTGGAGTTGCATAAATATTCCTTTGATCTGATTGATTAGATGATTCTCCATTGTTAGCATAGCCTATTCCTATGTAGTTGTTGACTCTTCTTTGACCATTAAGGAAATCATCCATTCTTTTATTGATATCTTCATCTTTCTTGATCAATTCATTGTGCTGATTCTGAATTTTGACTTCATGCTTTAGTTTCTCATTCTCTTCCCTTAGCTCACCAATGATCAGTATTCTTTCAATGAGTTCAATATTTAATTTTTTTTCCTCTTGACTCATAAGAATAATCTGATTGGTAATCTCATGGTGATGATCAGTAAGTCTTTGAATATCTGATTCTTTTTCTTGTAGCTTCTCCGTGATTTTCCTCCTATCATCAATAGCCAATGTTCTTTCTGATTCATCTTTTCTTGAATCATTCATGAAATCAATCATTTTTACCATCTGAGTCTCTTGACCGATTTACAGCATCTTGATTTGCTCTGTTAGATGTAGATTGACTTCTTGTAGACTTGTGATCTCTTCTACTAATGTGTCTAATGCTTTGCTTGTTGATGATTCAGCATAGTTGAAGTAATCTGGGATCTCCTCTTCTTGATAATATTTTTCATTAAGCTTATTTACCATGATCTTTCTTTCATCAATCAACTTTCTCATGTTTATTCTCGCCTCTTTATACTGCTCATAGTAAATCTGAATTTGTAATTGCTCATTCTCAATAGTCTTGTCCAGTCTGTACTTTTCCATTGTGTTGATATTTTCTCCTAAGTCTTTAAGCTTTTCAAGAAAGAGACTTAGCTCTGATACCAATTGTTGGAATTATTGGACTGATGTACTAAGAGGCGAGGGGTGAATCAGTACCTCTAAAACTTTTTATGTGTTTGGCCCATTAACCTTTGAGTCATCAGATTTGTATATTCCTATCTATCTATTCATCTTTCTATATGTATGTGAATTCATAATATAAGTTCTTTTACATGTGTAAACATTCAAGAAACATTCATGAAAACAAATAACACATAACACATGATATGATATCTTAGAAAACTCTTGTTAGGAAGTAAAAACTATGGTGGGGATGTCTACCCACAAAACTTCACTATCTGCAGATAAGAAGGGAGTTGGTAAAGGCTTACAATTGATCACTTCTAATGATCTACCCTGTTAAAAGTATTAGAGTGGAGACCTGTTAGGATCTACTTCATTTGAATCTTTAGAAACACCATTAGGTGTGCACTCTATTAAGAGATTTATCAAAGAACTGTTAAGTCCACCTTCTATAAAAGGATTTTAGTTGTGATGCACTTGTTATAATGCAACTACAATATAAGTGGTGATCTGATAGTGAATGCAATCTCTAATTGTTGATAAAAAATCCTCTAAAGCTTACAATGTAAATGTAATCACCTTGAGTGATTGAGTGATACCTTGTCTCTGCTTGTTGGTATCCTTTTTGTTATTCTTGATAAGTAATTTGATCTATTTATGTACTTTTCTTGAATTCTCTTCTACTTCTTAGATGCTCTCCATGGCTAAAATCATTTATCAAGTGATTACAAGTCTCATTCATTACAAATTATTGAACATCTATTTATACTAGTTTCTAGCTCTATTCTTGATTCACGCTTTACAAATTAACTCTAGATCTAAGGTTTACAACTTGACCTTGATCTTTAGTTAGATATGTTTTAGATCCGTTAGGATGCTTTAAAACATTCACAATTTTCTTGTTTGACCCTCAAGTAAAGAGTTAAAACAGATAAAACTCTATAAATAGAATTACAATTTTTTATTTGACGTGTAAAGTCAAATCCACTTTTTGCAGGTTCTGTAACTGACTGTCGGTTCTAATGGTCAATCTTCTCTATTAGTTCTGTCGGTTTTGTACTTCATCGGTGTCTCTTAATTGAACTGTTTGATGGGTATTCTTTTTCTGCTCCGTTGGCAATGTTCTCAAAACTATATCATTGGTAATGCTTGTCATCGATTTGACTCTTGTCAATGTCCGTTAGGTAATTCTTTACTTAATATTTTTATGATAGGCATTTTCATCTCATTGAGTATGCTTTTTTTCCACCGGTTATACTTATACCGATGACCTTTATCATGTTTTCCCTTTACATATACTAATGGAAAAACGTAATGTCATTAGAGATGAAACATCATTGTCTCTAACTACCATCATTCATAGAGCATTGTCACCATAGCCATATATGTCTTTCGGGGCATTCATGCTAGATGTCTTAGCCTAATTTCATCCACTCACACCTAGTCAATAGGCATGAACCGGTCAATCACACGTAGAAAAATCTAAAGGTAATTTATTTTATCTTGATTGAATATTTTCCTATTTTCTAAAATTGAAGATGTTTGGTTATGGCTCAAAAGGCTATGTCATATTAATTTTGACAACCTAATCAAATTAATTAGAAAGAGTAGAGTCAGAGGACTGCCGAGGTTAGAGAAACCTAAAAATGTTATCTGTAGAGAATTTCAAATGGGTAAGATGACTAAATCTATCTTTTCAAGAAAGACTTATGTTACTCAAGGAGTTATGGATTTAGTGCATACTGATTTATGTGGACCGATGAGTACTCAAAGTTATTATTGAGATAGATATTTTATTTTGTTTGTGGATGATTATTATAGAATAATGTCTATAATGTTTTTAAAAGAAAAATCTGATGCATTTCAAATGTTTAAGTGGTACAAGGAAAGAGTTGAGAAAGAAACAAGGAGACAGTTGAAATGTTTGAGATCTAACAGAGGAGGTGAGTTTACATATGATGAGTTTACACTATTTTGTAATAAGAATGGAATCAAGCGGTAGATGTTAGCACTAGGGACACCACAACATAATGGAATTTTTGAGAGAAGAAATAAATCTATTTTTTATTGTGCTAGGACGCTAATTATTGAAAAAGAAATATCACAAAACTTTTGGAGAGAAGCAGTCAGTATTGTGTGTGTATATTTGTGCACCTGTTACCTGCAACACAACACTTCAATAAGTCATTTTTTAGTGAGAAACAAGGGTTAATGAGCATATAAAACCCTAACATCAACCTATTTCTTTCTAACTAGGATGAGTATAGAAAATAACATAACAGCCCTCAGATTATGCTAATACCAGTGACATAAACAACCTAGCATGAAAGATTCAAGTTAAAAACAACTATTTAACTATTTAAGAATGCATATTAGTCTAAAATGAGCATTATAACCATGCATGAAAGTAATTATGGAGTATGTATGAAGATATGAAGGAATGGGTAGCATAACAATGCTTTGAGATCCCTTCAAAATCTTGGCATAACAACACTACTATTCAAAAATTGAGGCTCTTTATGAACTCCAAATCCCTTCAATTTATAGAATAATGGGAGAGAGAGAGGGGAGACAAGGTTCATTAATAGATCCCCTAAGGTCATTAATGAAGTGTAACAGCTATTATTGTGAGGGATGTACAAGAAGGAATATCCATTAATGAGTCATTAATGAAATTCATTTAAGAGGCATGGGAGGGAGTAAGGCTCAACTTGGCAATTTGGTCCTTTAAAGAAGTCATACTTGAGAAAGTTGACTTTCTCAAGTGGGTTGAGTCCCTAATCACTTCCTTAATGGAATGTGACATTGTTAGGAAGGGGGTTAGAATTAGATTAGGATTAGAAGAAGGTTAGCAAGGGTGAATGGGTTGGGATAGGTTTGAACCCAGGGTAGAAGTGGTTGAGATAGGTTAGGTTGGGGTTTAGGGGAATATAAATGAAATGAATTAAACTTATTTAATTCACTCAAAAAATAGGATATTAATTATTTAAGCATTTTATTGCTTTTAATAATTAAGGGGGCTATAGTCGTTTTAATTAAATTAAATAGGCTAGGGGAATGGGTTATTTGCAAGTGGACAATTAATTTAGGGGTTTATTTAATTCCTTTATAATTAAATACTATAGCCATATTTGAATTTGATTTGAATTGTATGGCTATAATAGTTAATATAATTCAGTGATAAAAATCAACTAGAACATTAGATTTGATTTTAAAATGAGTTATGCCAAAGTGACATTGTCATGACATAATTGGGGGTATGATCACACTTAGGGAAAATAGGGTCTATAGTCAGAACATATCAAATTCAAGTGGTTACAAGTACTACTGTTTACACATTGAACCGAGCATAGATGAAGAAAGGTACCAACAAGACACCATATGAAATCTAGTATGATCACAAACCTAATGGTAGTTACTTTAAAGGTTTTGCAAGCAAATGTTATATTTTGAAAGATTATAGAGAAGGAAAGATTGATTAAAAAGGAGAAGAAGGAATATTCCTAGGATATTCTACAAGGAGAAAAGCCTACAAATGTTTGAATAAATTTGTAGACACTAAAATCCGTCCATTACCCTTATCCTAGCCTAATTAAATAGATATTATCATTTATTTAATAATCCCTATCTTACCTTTAATTAAATAAATTTACATTTATTTAATTAAGAACCTTCTTTATCCCTAACCCTAATTAAATCAATTTATATTTATTCGGTCTTATCCTATTCTATTTCCCTAAAGTTTAATTAATTCTTAAATTAATTAAACTAACCTAGCTTATCCCTTTTTCTCCCATTTAGAATTAAAGATTGAATTTAATTATATTTGATCACATGGATCCTAACTTTAACCCTCACCTAACCTCACTTCCCTAACCTAACCCATCCTTATACCCCACTTGCCACTAATTAATGCTAATCTTCCACCTAATCACTCCCTAATCATTTGCACAATCCTAATGAAAGGATTAGCAAACCCAAGTCACATGTGACTCTTACACAACCCAAGTCACATTTGACTCTTACACACCACTTACACATCTTACACACTCTTACACATTTTTCCGCCTTCACATGTGACCTCAACCATGAGCCATCACTTTCTCAAGTTGCTCACACATGTGTGAGCAACTTTGGTCTTCTCACCCTCTTACACATCTCTTACACCCTCTTACACCTTCTTACACATTGTAATTGACCCATCACTTTCAAAGGTTTCTCACACATGTGTGAGCATCTTTCCCCCTTTTAATGGTCAAAACCCTAATCCACTTGGCCTCCACCTCATGGCCACATCATTGATCCTGAAGAATCTTAGCCCTCCATCCAAGTTTGAATCTCAACCATCCATTTTTCTCAAAAATCTATAAAATAAGATCCCTTTCCTCTCCTTCAACAAGCTTTTTCATCACATTGTTATGCTACAGGATTGTGAGCAACCACATTCAAAAAATCATCCATTCTCTTCATCTTCTTTGGAGGTTTGCATTTGTGTTGAATAGATTAAGTTTTGTTTTATTCATTGTATTCATCATATATGCATGTTTACTTTCATATTTTGAGGTATGCATAGATCATGTTAGGATAAGCTTAGTTCTTTATGCTTGTTCTTGTATTACATTTTTATGCATTACATTTTGGCATGCCCTTATCCATTTCTTCACAAGTCTTTCAACCTCCCACCCATTATCCACCAATCCTTCCCCCTCCTCTCATCCCACTAATCTAACCCTATACATAAACCTGTATCCCCCTCCATCCCCCCATCCATTTCATCTCTCCTCCCACCATCCTACCAACATCTATGAGCATTTATCTAAAAACCCTTGATCCATTATATATATAGAAAAAGACATCTCAAGGGATATCATCCATGGAACTACTAGATGATTGAGTCCTTCCTCCTTCTTCCTATCACATATCCATTTTCTTCCAAATCCACTTATATATCCATTTACTTATCCTCATTCCCTTGCACTCTATACTTGGGGGAAAGCTCCATCCATGCCTATGATACTATACATATCTTCCACATACCCTATCCACCATCCACCATCCTATCCACTTTGCATACATTTTCTCTTCCTTACAAAACTAGAGGCACTCATACATCCATACATGCTTTGGACAATACACACCTTCCTCCCCTCCACGCATATCCTTTTCACAACTATCTATCCATCTCATTTATCCTTTATCCACCATCTCTCCATCCTTCATCTTCCCACCTCTAGTATGGGGGAATCCTTTAAAACATATTCCTTGGATCCTAATCCACTCATTCCCCATTCCTTAGTCTTCCACTCACATCCCTTATACACCATCCTTCTCTTTTGTGCATCTTTTATCCCCAATCTTCTAGGGCATTTCACTCCTTTACCACATTGTTCTTGAATATTCATCCTTCAATCCCACATTCCCTATTCATCCATTCAATATTACATATCCATCCATTCCCTTCCTTTATCTCCCATCTAATCCATCTCTCCATCTCCACCATTCCTTGGTTCTCCCTTGTCATTGGTCTGAATCTCATTCTATCTATCTTCTAATCCAATCCATTCCTCTCTCATTCTATCTTCTAATCCAATCCATTCCTTTTCCATTCTACCTATCTTCTAATCTAATCCATTTCTCTTCCATTCTACCTATCTTATCTTCCAATTCTCTCATATTCTCTAATTCCTCTTAACTTCCTTCATCCATCTTCCAATTCAATTCTATCCAATTCATTTATGTTCTAGTATAATCCATTCATATTCCCTTCTATCCACTCTATTTCTCTTCTAGTCTAATCCATTCATATTCCCTTATATCCACTCTATTTCTCTTCTAGTCTAATCCATTCATATTCCCTTCTATCCACTTCATTTCTCTTCTAATCCTCTAATTCTATCATATTTTCCAATTCCTCTTATCTTCCAATCCCATTCTATCTAATCTATCCAATCTATTTATTCTTCCTCCAACCCTTCAATCCATCTTATCCTCCTATCATATTATCTTCCAATTCTATTCTATCTAATTCCTCTTATCTTCCTCCCCTCTTATCAAATCATTTATCCTCCAAACATCCAAAAATAGTCCAACCAAGTGCAATCAATACTAACCCAATCAATCCAATCTTGTAATCTAGCACATGAATCCTTAATCAAATCCTTGTATTGATCCAAATTAGCTGACAATCCATTGCCCAATTTTTCAAATCATCATCATGGGATGTATCCTTCCCAATCTTTTAGATGTGCATTGTTCTTATCGTTAGCTTTGCCATCTTTAATCAATCATCATCAATCAATCAATCAATCAGTTTTCAGCTTGACTAGGGGCAAAATTATGGTTTGCTTTTGGTTTATGTGCATGCTTTCTTGTTGCTTGTATGTGTTAGTATTTTCTGCATTTATTATGGTCTTTTCATCCTATTGTCCCAAGGCATCATGGTCTTCTATATCATGGTGACATAATACATATGGTTGTAGTTGACATTTGTTATCACGTACTTGACACATTTTCATCTTGGTTCCTCATACCTTGCTGCATAGTGTCAAGTACAATATCAAACTTAGGTTGTTCACACCATTGCAACATTACTTTATCTATTCTTCCTTCATCATCTCTATCCTTTCCCCTTTCCTTCTATCATTCCTATCCATTTTGAGAGCACACTTGTGTTCTCTGAACCCACATGCCCTCTTGAGGGGGCATACCACTCCTTCCTCATCATCCTTCCTCGTCCTCTAGTGACTGGGGCATCATGCTACTAGTCTTATCCCTTTTATCCACTATGTTTTAATCTTCTTTGATCCAACATCATTTCACGATGCTACATCAAAGAGGGGCAAAATGTAGACACTAAAATCCATCCATTACCCTTATCCTAGCCTAATTAAATAGATATTATCATTTATTTAATAATCCCTATCTTACCTTTAATTAAATAAATTTACATTTATTTAATTAAGAACCTTATTTATTCCTATCCCCGATTAAATAAATTTATATTTATTTGGTCTTATCCTATTCCATTTTCCCAAAGTTTAATTAATTGTTAAATTAATTAAATTAACCTAGCTTATCCCTTTTTCTCCCATTTGGAATTAAATATTGCATTTAATTCTATTTGAGCACATGGCTCCTAACTTTAACCCTCACCTAACCTCACTTCCCTAACCTAACCCATCCTTCTACCCCACTTGCCACTAATTAATGCTAATCTTCCACCTAATCACTCCCTAATCATTTGCACAATCCTAATGAAAGGATTAGAAAACCTTAGTCACATGTGACTCTTATACACCACTTACACATCTTACACACTCTTACACATTTTTCCCCCTTCACATGTGACCTCAACCATGAGCCATCACTTTCTCAAGTTGCTCACACATGTGTGAGCAACTTTGGTCTTCTCACCCTCTTACACATCTCTTACACCCTCTTACACCTTCTTACACATTGTAATTGACTCATCACTTTCAAAGGTTTCTCACACATGTGTGAGCATCTTCCCCCCTTTGAATGGTCAAAATCCTAATCCACTTGGCCTCCACTTGGCCTCCACCTCATGCCCACATCATTGATCCTGAAGAATCTTTTCCCTCCATCCAAATTTGAATCTCAACCATCTATTTTCCTCAAAAATCTATAAAAGAAGATCCCTCTCCTCTCCTTCAACAAGCTTTTTCATCACATTGTTATGCTGCAGGATTGTGAGCAACCACATTCAAGACATCATCCATTCTCTTCATCTTCTTTGGAGGTTTGCATTTGTGTTGAATAGATTAAGTTTTGTTTTCTTCATTTTATTCATCATATATGCATGTTTACTTTCATATTTTGAGGTATGCATAGATCCTGTTAGGATAAGATTAGTTCTTTATGCTTGTTCTTGTATTACAATTTTATGCATTACAAAAGTTACTAACAAAATGGTGGAAAGTGCAAGTGTAAGAATTTATGAATTTATAGAAAATAATGATGAAGAAAGAAAAAATGAAACTGAATATTATGAGAAGTTTGTATCTGTACAACCTGATGTTCTTGATACCTTACTGAGAGCACCTATCGAGGAGGAAGTTGAACAGGGAGTTCCACAACAAGATGATGATGAAGAATCACCAAGACCTACCAGGTATGTTTTATCAAAGTATGTAAGAAGGCACCATTCCCCAAGAAATATTATTGGAAATAAAGATGTTGGAGTGATGACTAGAAGCAAGGTAAGAGATAGTACATGTTTAATATATGTATTTGAGCCAAAGAAAGTTAAAGATGCATTGGAAAGTTAATATTGGATAAAAGCAATGAAAGAACAGTTTTATCAAATTGAGAAGAACAAGACATGGACATTAGTACCTAGGCCTCAAGATAAAAATGTTATTGGTAATAAATGGATTTTTAAAAATAAGTTGAATGAGCATGGAGAAGTTATCATAAATAAAGCAAGATTGGTTTGCAAAGGTTATGCAAAAGAAGAAGGTATTGACTATGGAGAAACTTTTGCACCTGTTCCTAGATTGGAAGGAGTTATTATACTTCTAGCTTATGCTTCTTACAAAGTATTCAAGGTATATCAAATGGATGTTAAATCTACATTTCTGAATGGGATACTTGAAGAAGAAGTCTACATTGATAAACCTAAAGGTTTCATTGAGAACACTAATAAGAACAAGGTATGTAGGTTACATAAAGCTTTATATGGTTTGAAACAAGCACCCCAAGCATGGTATAATAGATTTCACTCTTATCTAATCAAAATAGGACTTCAAAGAAAAAGTGATAATAGTAATATTTAATTGAAGTGTGACAATGAAAACAAGGTTTGATTGCTGAAATTTGTGTCAATGATATTATTTTTGGAGGCAATGTCACCTTACATAAAGGATTTGTTGATGAGATGAGGAAGATTTTGAAATGTCAATGATTGGAGAGATTAATTTCTCTCTAGGTCTACAAATATAATAAGTTACTAGTGGGATCTACATTACACAAGCTAAGTATATCAAAGAGATCCTCAATACTTTTGGTATGGAAGATTCCAATTCTGTTGGAACAACTATGGTTACCAGTTGTAAATTGTCAAAAGAAGATGAGACACAAGAGGTGGATAGTACTCTTTACCGATCCATAATTGGTAAGTTGTAATATGTTGTTCACAACAGACCTCATATAGCACATGTAGTTGGATTTTTTGCAATATTTTCTTCTAATCCTAAGGAAACACATATGTCTGCAGTCAAAAGAATTTTTAGATATCTAAAAGGCACAAAAGATTTTGGTTTACTTTACAAGAAAGGAGGTAATTTTGATCTACATGTTTAAACTGATGCTGATTGAGATGGAAATATTGATGATAGCAAAAGTACCAGTGGAGGAGCATTCTTTTTGGGAGAAGATTGGTTACATGGCTAAGCAAGAAGCAAATTTGTATTTCACAGTCTACTGCCGAGGCAGAATATGTTGTTTATTCCATGAATTGTGCAAATATAGTATGGATTAAACAACTACTTGAAGGTATACAAGAGGAGATCAAAGATCCAATCACTATTTATTGTGGCAATACAAGTGCTATAAATGTATCAAAGAACCTAGGTATGCATTCAAAGACCAAGAACATTTCTATCAAGTATCACTACCTGAGAGAACAATTTCAAGAGAAGAATGTGATATTGGAGTATGTCAATTCAAAGGAACAAGTAGCTGATATATTTACAAAGCCACTACCGAAAGATGCTTTTGATTATTTCAAAGGTAAATTAGGGGTTCTTCCCCTACCCAATATTCATTAAGAAGAATGAGGCATGTTGAATCAGTTCTATAATTTATTAGACTATCTATTCTTGAATTGATGTTTGTATGACACACTTTAGGAGATTTTTGAAGTTGTGAGATTTTTGTGTGCAATGAATTATTAGTACATGTCAGGTATAATCCACTAATGGAACAAGTTTTCAGGAGAATGATCTTTGGCATTGTTTTCAAAGAGAGAGAGACTAAATTGATGACATTTATCCATAATGGAGATATTGATGAAAGAGGAAGAGAATGAATTTCTACTTTTTACTCACGAAGGAGAATTAGAATATATGCTATATTATCAGAATATTTATCCAAGAGGAAGATTCAGTTTGAGAGATCAAAGTGGAAACATAACTATCAACTCAGAGGGAGTTGATTTATATATTTTAGAGTTTTCATCATCAATTGTTGTAGAGATTCTATAGTGTTTCCATCAATGCCAAAGAGGGAGATTGTAGTAAACTAATGAATATATTCAAGATCTAATGGAGATGATGAAAACCAAGTGATACCTAGTATACATGGTTGTAGAAGTGATTAGATCAGTTGTTATTTTGTCATTGATTTCAAGAAATTGATTACTTATTTTATTGTGTTACCATATCTTAAGTTGGAGAAATTAAATAGGTAACAAATACAAATCATAAAATGATGAAGTAATGTTGATATAGTTGTTTTCTACTATATATTTGATGTTATCAAGTCAGTACATTTGATTGATTAAGTCAAATATTTCAAAGAGTTAAGTTTCATATGCATTGAGTTACTTTACCGAGCTGGATAGAGTCAGTTGGTATAGAGTTGTGTTAGTCGGTCATAGTCAACAAGTACCAAGAATGACTTAGACATCAAGAATATAGTGAAATCAGTTAGCGAGTTGCAAAGAATTTTTACCGAGTACAGGATATTGACTGTAAGTGTTGATAAGATCAAATTTAATACAAAGATATGATAATCTGGATGTTGATAAGGATAAAGGAATTTTGTTAGAAGATCTGCGAACATGAAAATTCAATTAGAAGATCTAAGGTGAAGATTAAGTAGTTAAACCTGATTATTTGACTTCTATGAACAAGTTCAAGTTATGAGGTAAAAGTGAGTGGTTAACTAAGATGATATTTATGAAGAAGATGATTGAACAACTGAGCGCAATTGAGGGAAAACCTAATCAAGGAGATTAAGAGGCAAAATTTTGTCTATATAAGGAATGAAAAACTATTGAGTTACCAATGCTGGTGAGTTGAATTGAGAAGCAGAAGTAGATGAAGAATAGAGTTACTGATCAGAGTAGAGAAGCAGAAAGTGAAAAATCTATAGTCTAGAGAAGAGAAAAATGGATTATGTGATGCCAGCATTCATTTGAGCATAAAGGATCATACCCAAGAAAATGTAGTTGTTATATTTACAGATCAAATTTTTATATTATTTCTTATTAATATTTGTAACAGAGAAAATATCTTAACCAAATGGATTTAACTATCCTATTTGTAAATCCTAGAAGTAGGTGACATTCTATCATAGTGTTTAATGACCTCTAACAAGGCCACTCCTAACAGGGTGAAGTTCTTAACAGATTTGTGGTAAATCACGTAACAGAGTCACATCTAGAAAATGTGTTTTTAATCTATAATAGGATAAGCTTTTAAGCGAGCGTACTTTAGAAGGGTACATTTTATTATGGGTCACAATTCCCATAGATGTTTTTCCCTTATTGGGTTTCCTCATTAAATTTGGTGTTACATGTGTTTAAATGATTGGTATATATTTTTGAGATGAGTTATTATTTATGATCTAAGTTATTTTGGTGAGTCAGTTATTACTGTATTCAGTTCTACCGAGTGAATCAGTGAGATAAGTTTTAAGTATTAAAGTTTGATTTTATCTGATTCACCCCTCCTCTCAGTGGACCAATAGGCTCCTAATTTCAACCCCTAGACTAACCTTTTCCAAACCACCTAACACATAGTTCTAACTTAACCCAACCCATTCACACATATTGACCTCTCTTCATTAGCTAATTAACCTTGATTAACTAATTAACCCCTCTGCTCATTCTCTCTCCTCCCATCACATCCTCCTAATTATCCCACTTTCCCTCTAATCATCCCTAAACCAAACCTAATCACTCCATAAACATTTGCAATCCTAATCCAAGGATTATAAAATTTGAACCCTCACCCAAGTCAACCCTCATGTCAAATCCCTCAAATACCCAACCATATGCATTTAAGTCTTCCTTAAATTATCTTACATCCCTCTTACACACTTCATCCTTATATTACATCTTTGTCCCCTCTCACATCTCCCAAAATGATCACATTCCCCCATTCTTCCAAACCTTTCTCCTTGTGACACTTGTCACAAGGGGAGTTATTTGAGAAAGCATAATACATGTGCTTGTTAGTAATAACTGAGAGGGGGGGTGAATCAGTGGCCTCAAAAATTAATCCTTAAATCAACCCTTCAAACTTAGTACCACAAATTATACCTCTAGTTATCTTTAGTCCTATAAGATGAATGCCTTGAAATACATATAACAAATTTCTACTTGTCAGAATGCTTTGTAAAACCTTCTTCTGTATGTTTACCGTTAAGCAGTCTTTCTATTTACCAAAACATAGTAAATATCTAAAGTATACCAATCAATCCAGAATAACTTATGTGAAATGAAAAACAAAAAAGTAATGAAACATAAACACATAACACATGGATTTATAACGTGGAAACCCTGTTAAGGGAAAAACCACTGGGACTGATACCCCAAATTTTCACTCTTCTGAAGTGGGCTCAGT
Source organism: Thuja plicata (assembly GCA_018584345.1). Classification (NCBI taxonomy): domain Eukaryota; kingdom Viridiplantae; phylum Streptophyta; class Pinopsida; order Cupressales; family Cupressaceae; genus Thuja; species Thuja plicata. The sequence continues at coordinate 3,646,256 of MU227968.1, read as the reverse complement.
TAAGAGCCAACCCTGTTAAAGGTTACAAACACATTGTTAGGTGTGACCTAGTTAGAAAATTTAAAAGATAGTTTGTCACTTAGTATCTAACATCTAATGCTACCATCCTTTATCAAACACTCACTTGGCCTGTCAATAGGTATTGGGCATATCCAATGCTACTTTTTATGATCAAACTTTTTGATACTCCTTGGGATGTATCTCAATTACAAAAGACTTTTAAGTCCTACTCGGTTAAGAGACTTGAAGCTTCAATGGTTAAATTGAAACAATAAAGTGATATGTTCACACATACAACTTGAATTGAAAATTTTCAAATCTAGTGTAAGTGCATTACCTCTCTGATTAATATAATCAATTCAATACCTTTGCTCCACATTGTTCTGCTCTATGATGTTGTCTCACTGTTCGTTGATGTCTGCAGAATTTAGCTATTTCCTCAGCTTGTTGATCAGGTTTGAATGAAGACTTTCTTCTCCTTCAGAATCTCTTTAGCATCTATTCTTTTCACTTGCTTTCACCCCTCAATTTGTAATGAATTAGGTTACATCTTTATAGACATGATTCATCATTTCTTGGCTTTGTTGATCTTGGCGTGATCCATAATTCTCGCCAATTACATCTAAAGAAAAACTCCAGTTTTATGTCGTAGAGATATTCTTGCCAACTGTACAAAGTAGCTTTAAATCCATTACTTATCTTTGGCTTTATCTTTTTGATTAAAAAAATGATAAGTATCAGTTAAGTCTATTTTTAGCTCTTGACAACTAAGCATTTTGTCATTTCTAAACTCTTTATTCTATCGGTCAATACTTCAGTTAGTCATCGGTGATAATTGACTGTTCTGTTGGTGTGACTTCAGTTGTCTTCAGGATCTCCGTCCATCAGGAAACATTGTAAGTATGTCCGTCGAGTTACTCTATGCTTTTCTCTTTGGGAAACACTATGAATTTTCTAGTTGGTAATGTTGTGCATTTGCTTGTCGGGTAACACTGTGACTTTTCTCTTTTACTTTGTTCGTCGATGTGCACTCTGTCAGTGTATACAGTCACTTTGTGAATACTTGACTTATATGCATTACTGATAGCATATCCTTTGATTCATCAGTTCTTTTAATTCATTAGCAGTATGTCTATGACCAAATAGATTATATCAAGTTGACATCAATGAAAATATAATACATTAACTAATTTAATGCCTTGCATGATCATCAACTTAACATCTTCAAACATTGAATCAGTTATAGTTCATCAATCTCTCCCTTTGGCATTGATGGGAACACACTACATTATCACACTATATTATCACTAATACAATATAAAATATAATAGTTGAAGTTCATCAAACTACCAATCTTATGTACTATAACTGATACAAATATCTGGTCCTCGATAAGTTCATATAACTTATATTTGATTCTTGCAACTCTCTTTTTGTTTTAAATCCATTTACTGGATAGATGTAGAATCTTTCTTTCTCTGATGTGACATGTTCTTCTCCTGTGACAAACTCTCTCCCTTTCATTGTTCTCTTTTCTTTTGATATCTCTTGTTAGCAATTCTTTCTTTGTATGTACTCTCCCTTTATGATTATATCTCTCCCTTTGGATACTGTGATGGGTATTATCTCTCCCTGATGTTATAGTCTCTCCTTGATGGATATAATCTCTCCCTAAGGTGATAAATATCTCCCTGAGGTGATAATGGATATAATATCTCTCTTTGACAGCAATGCCACATAAATATTTGACATGCAATGCCAAACAAATCCTTTCTATCCATAATATACTCCTTGAATTTCCCAATCCATCAATAATATAACTCTGGAGCTTGGATTAGATAAATATCTTGTTGTGTATAGATGTATCTTTGAATTCCATTTCTTTGTGCTTGCATCAACATGAATGATATTTTGATAATATGTAGGTTGATGCAGCCTTCTATTAATTTTACTAACCAGTAGACAAGGGTCTGACCCCTAGTCTCTTTCTCAAGTACTCAAATGCATCCTTGGGCAGTGGCTTGGTGAAGATATCAGCCAATTATTCTTTTGATTGCACATACTCAAGTATCACCTCCTTTTCTTGAACTTGTTCTCTTAAATAATGATACTTGATGGCAATATGCTTTGTTTTAGCATGCATGACTGGATTCTTAGAAATGTTTATTGCACTAGTATTATCACAGTAGATAATTACTGGTTCAAGAATTTTCATATGCATACCTTCCAGTAACTATTTGATCCATGCAATATTTGAGTAGTTTGTAGCAGCAGCAACATACTTTGCCTCTGCAGTAGACTAAGAGATGCATCCTTGCTTCTTGTTGATCCATGTGACAAGTATGTCACCCATAAAGAACGCTCCTCCAGTTGTTCTCTTTTGGTCATCAATATTTCTATCCCAATCAGAGTTGGTAAAGACCTTAAGTTCAAATTTTCCTTCTCTTCTATACCATAAGCCATATTCCTCGGTATTCTTCAGATATCTTAAGATTATTTTCACAACAGTCATATGTGATTCCCTGGGATTAGCAAAAAATCTTGCATCTATTCTTATAGCATATGCAATATATGTTCTAGTATGTACAATATACATGCATTTTCTAGTCATTGATCTATACAAAGTCTGATTTACCTCTGATGACTTGTCCTCCTTTGTTATCTTACATCCAGTTGCCATCGATGTTCCAACTGGTTTGGAATCTTCCATCTTGAATATTTTTTAGCACTTCCTTGATGTATTTAGATTGTGTAAGGAAAATACCTTCATCTTGTTGCATGATCTGTAGACCAAGAAAAAACTTGATCTCTCCAAAAATAGACATCTCAAACTCTTTTCTCATTTCATTTGCAAATTATTTCCATAGCATATCATTGCCTCCAAATATGATGTCATTAGCAAATATCTCAACAATCAAAATGTTAGCATCAGTATCTTCCTTTAAATAAAGATTACTATTTTCATTAGTCCTTACAAATCCAATACTTATGAGATAGGAATGAAGTCTTTCATACCAGGCTTGGGGTGCTTGTTTCAATCTATACAAGGATTTGTATAGTCTACATACAATGTCCCTCTTGTCTGGGTCAACAAACCCTTCTGGTTGTTCAATGTATACATCTTCTTCAAGTATTCCATTTAGGAATGTAGACTTGACATCCATTTGGTATACCTTGAATACTTTACATGTAGCATAAGAAAGTAATATTCTCACTCCTTCTATCCTAGAAACGGGTGCAAAGGTCTCTCCATAGTCAATCCCTTCTTCTTGAGCATACCCCTTGCATACTAGTATTTCTTTATTTATGGTGACTTCTCCATTCTTATTCAGTTTATTCCTGAATATCCATTTTGTACCGATGAAATTCTTGTCATCTTGTCTCGGTACAAGTGTCCATGTCTTGTTTTTCTCAATCTACTCAATCTCCTCATTCATAGCACTAATCCATTCATCGTTATCAAGTGCAGCATTGATAGATTTTGGCTCATAATCACAAATAAGACATCTTGTATTTAGAGACTTACTTTTGGTTTTCATACTAGCCTTCTTATCTCCAATGATCTAGTTCTATGGATGTGTTAGGGAGCCTCCTTGGTAACCTTCTGAGTTTGCTTGAAAATATTAGTAGGCCTCTCTCTTAGGGCCTCTAGGGCTTCCTCAATCCACCCTTCAACACTTGGAAGAATCAGTTCTTCCTCTCCAACCAAGGAAACTACCTAACTTGTCAAGGTTACCATTCTTGTGTTCTACAAGAACCTTCCACTCAAACAACTCCAAGC
>MU227968.1:3595123-3617398 GCA_018584345.1 Thuja plicata | reverse complement strand
ATAACATAAGCCAAGATGGGGAAGGTTGACAACATGCTTGATTGGCTTAGCCTTTATGGTAGCTCATTGTGTGTTTGTATGTTGTAATGTGCTCCCCCGTAATGTGTTTTTAAATGTTTGTTAGATTATTTTATACGATCCTTATTACTCTGTTGGTATAAGGTGATAAAAGAATCACAACTGTTGTTCAATTCCTCTATATGTATCTACATTCTTCTATATGTTGTTTCATGTTATGTTCTACATGTGCTATTGTTTGTAACTATGTTCCTTGTACAATCTGCTTGGATCTGCGACATGGTAGCACTAATTATTTTTGGTCTCCAGGTTATGGTCCGAAAAGATTCCTCTTCATAATTCTTAAGTTTCTTTCCTCCTTTGTGATTGTAGTTCTACTTTCTTTGGGGAATGATGTCAATTCATTTGCAATAATATTATATTTCTATGTACATGTTATCTTATGATCATACTGACCCCACATTGGGTAGATCCCTTTTGTGTTCTTATGTATGTTTATGTTTTATTTCCCCTGATTTGTCTTCCTTTGGGGGCATATTGCAGTGGAAACGTAATCCGTAGAGTTGTTGATGTTTCTGTTAAAATCATTGCTCCTGTTAAAGTGTTAGCAATGACTTTAATGTGGGGGCATACACTCTACTCACTTTTTTGCACACACGAATGTTCAAAATATTTTTCAAGATATACAAAATTTTCCCTTTTATGGATTAAAAGAAACTAATCCTTAAAGCATGGTCATTTTTACTTTTTAGGATCTCTTGATCCCTCCAGTTTAAATTTACATGGATCTCTTGATCACGCCAATTTTCAATTTACAAATAATTTGATCCCTTTAAGAACATATCTCCCTGATGGGTTGACTAGTGAGTAGCCACATTCACTAGGAAGTTCAATTCCATCTTTCCAGTTACACTTTTTGTGTGGTTCACAATGAGACATAAGTTCTCATTGGGTGAGATAATCACACCTTCTCTCTTTCTACCTAACTAAGTGATGTCTCTCTTATTATGATCTTAGGGTTGATAAAGACTTAGGTCCCTTACGGGCTTGAGGGTTTCTTTATCCCTTTTGGTTCTGATAAGATTGTCTTTTCTGTATATATTCTCCTTTACCAAGAGTTTGTGTTGAGCTCATACTCTTGCTAAAGTGGGGGCTAAATGTATAGTTGGAAAATGGAAGCACTTCCATTGTAGATGTGTTTATCCCTATTATGTTCCTCTTTCCACTCCTATTTGGCCTGATTTCTGTATTCTAGATGGCAGACTGGTGATTCTGGGCTTCAGGTTCAAGGTCAACATTTTAGGTCTATGTCAACCTCAACCCTGACCTAGGTCAAGGTCAACCTTGACCTAGGGTTCAGATCTTGGGGTCTTGCAGTTTCAGGAGGTCAGCCTTTACAAAAAGTATTTTCCTACTTCTGGGTCGGCTGTTTCAGGTTCTGAAGCATTGATTCTGAAATTATATTTAATATAGGTCCTCTCCTAGGGGTAAAGGCTTTAATGGGATTTAATTCTCCTATTTAGGCCTCCTTAGAAGATTGTGCCCTAATTTCATATAAAAGGGAAGCTTTCTCTGTCATTTTCTCTAACCATCATCAAGAGAGCTAAGTCTTCTAATCAAGCATCAAGAATTCCTAATTGAGAGCAAGCATTATCAAGTGGATTTCAAGCAAGCAATAAATCAATATTTAAAGCAAGCATTCATCCATTTCAAGTATCCATTTCCATGAAGGAGATCCATTGGAGGCCATTGAAGGATTGAAGCTACAAGGTGCCCTTTTGGTGATCTCTTCATCCACCTTCTTCCAAGCCTATTCCAAATTCAAGAACCCATTCAAGACTTGGTGTTGGAGATCTATAAGTAAGAGGTTGAAGACATCTTACCTTTCTACATTCTACATTTGAAGCATACTTGTGGATTCAAGGATTTGAATCTGCCACAAGGACTTTTTCAAGCAAGGTGAATTTATGCATTTACTTTGTCCATTTCTGCAATTTCAATTACAAATATTTGAGGTTAATTCTAAAACTGGGGTTTGACCAAGGCAAACCCCTCCCCACAACAAAACAATCTCCTTTTTCTTGTAGGTACAAGTACAGAACAGTGGATTTGAACCCAGATCTGGATACCCTTTTCGGCAAACTTTCAGGATCTGTGAACAAAGTCACTTTTGGATCTGTGCAGGTCAGGGTTGACATTATTGGGTCAGGGTTGACATTTGTGGGTCAACATTGACATTTTTCATAAGATGACATTAGAATGAAAAATGATTTATGGGTTTTTTTCGTCTCTGCGTTCTGGTTTGGTATCAACTGTTAGTTTTCCCAGAAACTGTCTACAGACCTCAGAAAATAGCATTCTTTGATCTGCAATATTTCAAAGTTAGTGCATTTTTCCCATCTCTTCAATTACTATCATATATCATTTCTATACATATAATTAATATAATTTAAGGTATTTCCTTTGTCATTCTCCTCTCCAAATAGTTGATTCATTTGTGTATTAACCCTTCTCTTGGGTTGATCAACTTGGATCTCCCATTTGTGCATTTGAGGGTAAAGAGGAATGTCTTATCTTCTCCTTAATCACAATTGCAACACTTAATCAACTCAATTCCATTAAGGTTAATACAATCTAGGTAATTCAAAGAACAATTTACATCCCCCATTTTCATATCTTACATTTTAGTAACATAATCAATTCTTAACAAACAAAATAACAACATCTAAATTCTTTATCTTACAATTACATATAGAAGAATTGAGATACAAATAAAGGAATGTCACAACATATTCGATACCTTTATAAACTTGTGCCAATAGAGAAACAAGTGTCATCTAAAAATATATACACAAAACATATAACAAGAAACACATCATGGGGAAATCACATTATGAACAAGAAAAAACATTAAAGGATCCATTGCACAAGAGGAGCTAGTTAGGTTTATCACCTACCCCCTACCCCCCTCATCTTTGTTATCATTATTTATGGAAGGTGGGAAACAAGGAAGAGGCACAATGTCGAGCACAATAGAAGGAGCTACTAAAAGTTCCAAACAAGGACCATACTCTAATGGTGAATCATTATGTTTGTCACAAGGAGCTAGGGATAAGATTTGTGAAAATTTTGTAGATAATTCTTGAATTATTTCAATAACCTTATACATTTTAGGATTAACATCATTTGAATCATTAACATTTTTACCACCATCTAAATTAATAATAATAATAGGACCTTTGATATGAAAAGAACGATCATCATGTTTAGACAATTTAATTTTCATTAGATAAATTTCCTTCCTTGGGCTACACATAGTTTGGTCAAAGGGAATCAAAGCATTATGATATATCTTAGGGGATGAAATAGTTTGGGAAGCTATCTTATGGGCCCTATCATGATATCTATGATGAAAGTCACAATAATAGTGGTTGCATTTGGTTTTTCTTAATATTTGGGAAGTCTTAGGATCAACCAACATCAGCTCTTTTTCTTCTTTTAGAGGAAGAATGGAAGGAACCTCAGTAGGTTGAGAGATAGAGGACATGGAGCACTTCTAAGATATAAGAGGTGGAATGAGTATAGGTAGGAGGATTAAGAGGTGTGGGAAGGAGACCAGGTCTAGGACAAGGAGATTAGACATCCTTAAGAATGCTTAGTTCAGATATATTTTGAGCTTTTAGTTTTTGGTAAGATAAGAAAATATTATCTTGTTGAGGTTGTATTGATTGATGCATGGTAGGCCAAAATAAGTCAAGGTAAAATCTCCCACAACTCGGTAAAGGCTAATAGAGACTGTGGTTGATCTTGATATTTCTCCATTATGGGGAAATTTCAAACACTTATGTATATGAAAGACAATAGCTTTCATAGAAGTGAGCCAAGGAAGGCCAACTCTCTCTTGGAATTGATTGGAAGTTGGGATGAAAAAAAAAGGTGACCTCTAAGCGCATCTTACCAACTTCTACTAGAAAAGTGATGGAACCATGGGTATAATAAGAAAAAAAATTAAAAGCCTCAATCATTACATATAATTTGTCATAGGAGTTTGATGGAATTGTCTTGTGTAAAGATGTTACTTATTTATAGCATTAGCATTCACCATGCAAGTACGATCAATAAGCACTCCTTAAGAGAACTTATCATTAATCTTTATAGAAATATAAAGAGGACCAGTAGTGCCTTAATAGTCTCCTTGGGGATCAAATGAAATGAAAATATTAGGTTTAGGTTTAATTTTAGATTGATCAATGAGATTAACAATATTATTGTCCATATTACATGTATTATCAAGATTCATGGTAGTGGTTTCATGAGGTACAATAACATTGGTTGAAGAAGAGATTAAGGTAGGCTCCATGGTGTTTGTAGAATGGGAAGGGAAAGTATTGGTATATATTTGTAATTTTTGGTCAGCGGGTACAATGTATTTGTTTCATTTATCATTCACACCATCAACATTAATAATATTATTATCTATAAGGTCTTGGATAATAGTATTCAAATAGAAATAGTTCTCAATATCATGTCTAAGTTGGCGATGGTATTTAAAAAAGGCTTTGGAATAATGGGAATCTAGAAATGGTTTAAAAGGGTCAATAAATCTGATGGGAGGGAATTTCAAAAACTTAGCATCAATCAAATTCAACATAATATTATAAAAATATTTAGAAATAGTTGTTAAAGTACAAGATGGCTTAAATAGGGATAAAAAATGAGCCACACCTAATGTTGTTGTTGGCACTTGTGTATCAATATTGTTGGAATAATTATTGATCCTAATAAAACCTTTGTTTGGTTTTTTAAACTTTTGATATTAGTTCTAAGAGGCATCACTCTTATCGACCGGAGCCATTAGAGAGTATGACTCAAATTGGCTCACCTAAAGTTGATATTTATGAAGCATTGAACACAATTAGGTAAAAGAAGTAAACATAAAAAGAAATATATTATCTCTAATGTCTTTTTTGAAATTATAAATCTAAATGCATTGAACATCTATGTCATCCATAGGATAAGAAACTTGAGAATGCAAATGTTTCATCTATCAATAAAATCTTGGGACAAAGAGCTAAAAATGTCATAGTTGGAATGTTGAATTTGGATTGGGTTATGGAGGCAAGTTATTGTTGTAAGGATCAAATAATTTAGGCAAGGTTATTAATGGCAGATTAAATGGATATATTGGTATTGTAAATGTGTGAAAGTGAAGGATGTAGATGTAATGGTGAAAATTATGATCAATAGCAGACCACCAAGCTCCCCATACATTGGAATCCAAAACTCCTAACAAAGTGAACCTAATTAGCACAACCAAGAGAGTAAGGGTGAAAATTTGTGAATCATACAATGTGTGGTTTTGGTGATTGCTTATGATATATATGATGATGATATGTAAAATTTCACAAATTACTAAGAGAAGCAAATGTAATGAGCTCATCTTGAAGAAGAAGAGGAATGAACTTTAGATCTAGTTTGATTGTCAAAGAGCTATCGGAATCAGAAATGATTCTCGATCTGGCACTCTGAAAATTGTAACTTCTAACTATGAAAATTCGAAATCTAAATGACTATGTTGAACAAAGTTGACCTTGTCCAAGAAATTCATCCTATTCCTGAAGACTCTGAATCTGATTAAATTGGTGAAGGATCTACCACTAGCTTTTGAAACTCCTAAAATCTGGATCTGAAACTCTAAGAATTTGTTCCTGCACATAGAAAATAAGGGAAAGAAGGTTGGGGGAGGGGTTTTCCTTACTCAAACCCCTACATAGGAATCAACCTTAAAGTGAAATAAATATAATTGAAATAATTCTATCATGTAGCATAGATTAGATCTAAACAATGGAGAATATATATCATACCATGTAGATGCAAATGTCTCTAAGAATGTGATCAAAATTTTGATGCAATAGCTTTGACCCAACATAAAAACCAGAAAGGAAGTCATGTAAGACAAAAGCTCATGTAGTAGATGTTGTAATTCACCTCATTGTTGAATTGAAGAAGAGAGAGAAGAGGAAGACATGATGGATGAATGTGGATCTCCTTCCTTGATGTCAAACTCCTTTGCTTGGCCTTCACTAGGGAAAATGACTAGATCAATGAAAGGAAATGCCTTGTATGCTCGATAATGGTTGCCTTCAATGAATACTTGCTTGCACACGAATATCTTGAATGAAAAATGAATGTATGATAGCTTGCATGTGTGTGTGATGTTCATGATGTGAAAATGAGAGGAAGAGGTCTCCTTTTATACACATTTTAGGGTTTAGATTTTGCAAGGCCAACCTCAATTAAGAACCTAGGATAAATAGCCTTGCATCGAGCATGGAACCCACTAAAATGCAAAGCCCTAGGACAAGGTTGACTTGCTTTGACCTTGTCCAAGAACAGTTTGCATGAGAGCTAAGTTTGTGTTCCAAGAAAGGGACTTGAAAACCTCAATCTGCTAGGAAATCAAGGAAAATCCAAAAATCCAAAAATGCATGTAAAGGACCTAGATGGAAAATGAATAATGTGAATGGAGGGGAAAATGGGAAAATATGCATAGAAACTAGAGCCAACCTTGAGCTCAAGAAAGATTTAATGAGGAGGAGGACCTATATCTGAATTAAGTATGCATTTAAGTGCAATATGACGTCCTACCATAAGAAACGCACTAAAGTAGGCTAAAAATGGTCCCAAAATGAGCACAAATTAAGTAATTACTTTTTAGGATGGTACAAAAAAATGTCATGGGAAATGAATAGAGTTTGTACAGTATGATATGTAGGTATAGAAGAAGGTTGGGAGATACATGAAACACTCATATGAGGAGGGATTATAGGATTAGGAATACTTCCAATACTAACACATGTAGGATTGACATTTTAAATAGATGTAGCCATGATAGATGGAGTATATGTAAGTATATTAGGTAAGTATGTTGGAATAGGAATAGAAATTTCAATATGGTTATTAGGATTAGAAAGATTAATATCCTTAGCACAACTTTTCATATATTTTAGATTGTCATCAATAAGATAGGATATGCCATGCAATAAATTAATACTATATTCAACATATTGCGGATATGATTGTTGTTGTCATTAATGTCAACATATCTACCTAGTTGATAAGGTTCAATTTATGGCATACTAGTATTTCTAGTAGATGAGAATTCTTGTTCTAGTAGAATCTGTATCAAAGGGTGTGTTGTGATGAACTATCCTTTATATTATTTTCACTCATCCCATTCATTTTCTTATGTGCTGAGATTTAATATTTTGGGCCCAAAATGATTTCGATATTGATTAATATGTTTTGGAGTGACTGTTTGCATTGTAATGTGTATTTTCTTGTTCATCAGCTCTGAATGTCATGGAGAATGTGTATTATGTTGATTTGAGAAAGTATGTTTGTTGTGGTCCACGTTTCATTCCTTACCACTATGGGAAGGTTCTAGTGTGACCTATTTCAAATTTTGTTAGGCCAACGCAAATATTTCATGATGGCTTAAATTAGTATATGAAGAATATGATCTTCTTCAATGAAAGTATGGTATGTGATCATGTGAAGAAGGAATATAGCTCAAAAGATCTTACTCTTTGTGCAAGAATGTGTTACTAAAAGTAACATACTAGTGCTAGTTACCTCAATGGTGGATTTATTGTTATCGGTACTCTTTTGGGAGTTAGCCAATTTGTGTAGGTAGTGAACCTCTTTGTATTAGCAGTTAGTTTTTAGCTATGATAGATATAGCTAGCCCAACCAAAATTAATCTTACCAGTAGTGAGCCTTACCTATAGTGAGAATTGTACAAATCACCTTTATCAATGTCATCTTAACCAGTGTTTTACACTTGAGAATAGTTCTCCTTGGTTTTTCCCACCTTGAGCTTCCACGTAAAAACCTGGTGCTCATTGTGCATGGTGTTTTTGTGTTTTTTATGTTTACATCTATTATAATTTTATGAATATTATATCAGTGTTACCAATTGAAGTTAGATTGAGAAAAAATTGATTAACTAATGCAACCTCCCCTCCCTCGCGTCTCAATTAGTCATATTGTTCAAAAATTATTATAATAGCTTTGGTTCCTTGGTATTGAGCTTTAACTATTTGAGGTAGGTCTGATAGAACACAAATTGAACATTCCTATGTTTGATGGATCTGACTACAGTACCTGGAAAGAACAGATGAGGAGTTACATAATCTCAATGAGTTTCAACACTTATAAAGTTGTGGAGAATAAGTATGTTGCACCAAAAAATTCCAGTGGACCTTCTACTTCTAATGAGATTTAAACCTCTAAATAAAATGAAAAGGTGAGGTATACTATTTTTAGTACTTTATCAAAAATTGAGCTTGCAAAATTTATTTCATTAAAAAATACAAATGAATTTTGTGAAAAGTTGAAAGATATTTATGAAGGAAATGTTAAAGTTAATTTATCAAAGAAATTGACTACCAAGTGTAGATATGAAATCTTGAAGATGGATGAAAATTAATATATAACCGGTTACTTTCAGAAGATTGACAATGCAGTGAATGAGGTCATAAATCAAGGAGGTACCTTGATAGATGAAGACATTATGGAGAATATTATGATGGCCTTACTAGAGAGTTGTAGTTATAAGATCTCTTGTATTGAAGAAGTGTATGATCCAAAGAATTTAACCCAAGAGAAACTATTTGGCACCTTGACTACATTTGAGATGAGGAAGTTTGGAAAAGATAAAGAGAAATATGAGACATCCTTTCAATCCACAAAGATAGAAGATGATGTGTATGATAAAAGTTCATATGAGTTGGAAGCAAACTTTACCAGAAAACTCAAGAAAGGTACTAGAAAATACAAAGGTATGTTACCCATTAAATTATTTAGATGTGGAAATATTTCTCATATTGCAAGTAGATGTTTAGAAAAGGGAATGAAACAAAAGTTCAAAGGATTTAACAATAAATCTTATTATGTCAATGAGAATGCTAGTACATTAGACAATGAATCAGAAGACGAGGACTATTTTTTTAAGTAGAGGAATATGAGCCTAAATATGTCATCTCTAACATTTTCTCAATATCCGATAAACTTATTGCCTTATATGTTAGAATAAATAAAGATGAATGGTTGATTGATGGTGTTTGTTCACATCACATGACTGGTGACAAAAGTAAGTTTGTGAAACTTGAAAAATATGATGGTGGAACCATTAGTTTTGGAGATAATCAAAAGGAACATATTTTTGGAATTGGTTCTATTACATTTGATGGGAAGCATAACACTAACATTATTTATTATGTGAAGGTTTTATATCATAATTTGTTAAGTGTTGGACATATGTGCAAAAATGGCTACAATGTTGCGTTTCAAGATAATGGTTGTGAGTTCTGGAAGAATTTTGGAACTATTATTGCTACTAGAAGAAAGATAATGGGAAATATGTATCATTTGGATGGAGCTACAAATAAATTCTTGGTAACACAGATCTCTAACAGTTGGCTCTGGCACCAGAGGATGTGTCACATAAACTTTGATAATTTGGTAGAATAAGTTTGACCTATATTGTGAGAGATTTACCAACACTAACCAAACCAGACAATATTATTTGCAAAGGATGTCAATAAGGAAAGTAGGCAAAAGCATTCTTCAAAGGAAATGAGCAATCTTCTACCAGTTTGTTGCATCTTGTGCATTCATATCTATGTGGTCCAGCCAAAATAAGGAGCTTATAAGGTGTGAAATATTTCATGCTTTTGGTTGATGATTATTCAAAATTTACTTGGGTTACATTCTTAAGAGAAAAATCAGAAGCATTAGAGAAGTTAAACATATTCAAGACAAGAGTTGAGAATGAAAGTGATAGAAAAATCAAATGTTTGAGTTCTAATAAAGGGGGAGATTTTATGTCTGATGAATTTAACAATTTTTATGAGAAATATGGAATAAAAAGATAGTTATCTACCCCAAGGACACCACAATAGAATAGTGTGGTAGAAATGATGAATCAGACAGTTCAAGAGATAGTCAAAACAATGATGAAGGAAGTATGACTAACATAGATCTATTAGAGAGAAGCTATACACACTGCAATATACACTCTTAATAGACTACTTTTCAGACAAATGTATGGAAAAACATCTTATGAGATATGATATGGAAGAGAACCGACAGTGAAGTATTTCAATATTTTTAGAAGTAAATTCTACATTTGAAGAGATAAAGACAATCTTGGTAATTTTGATAACAAAGTTCTGATTAAGTAAAAATAGGTTTTACAAGGACCCAAAACCTTTAAACAAAGTTATAAAAATATTCAGAGAACAAAGTTGATGAAGGTATATTTCAGGGATATTCTACAAGGAGAGAAGTGTACCAGTGTTTTAATAAGAGGCTAAATAAAATGTTTGAAAGTGTGAATGTGAAATTTGGTGAAGATATTAACAAAAATTCTATTAGTCGCACTAGATATGATTCTGATGATAGAGAAAAAGAAGCAGAAGAGATAAAGGAAACTCCAACATCTACAACTAAGACACCAAGAACCAAGATATGTACAGAAAAATCATTCAAAAAATTAGATTATAGGAGATTAGAACAAAGGAGTAATCACAAGAAGTAGAGCTACTTAGGAACAAGTACTATTATATCTACTTTCATAAACTGAACCAGAATTTATTGAAGAAGCTTGTAATGATCAATGTTGGGTAAAAGAAATGAAAGAAGAACTTGATCAAATTGAAAAGAATCAAACTTGGGAGCATGTGTCCAGGCCAATAGACAAAAATGTGATTGGAACAAAGTGGGTTCTTCAGACCAAGATGGATGAGAATGGAAAGGTGATAAGAAACAAAGAAATATTAGTTTGAAAATGTTATACTCATATTGAGGGCATCAATTTTGAATACACATATGCTCATGTTTCCCGAATAGAAGCAATTACAATATTCTTGGCTTTTGTGGCCTTTGAGGATTTCAAAGTGTATCATATGGATGTAAAATCAATAACCTTTAATGGATAACTAAAAGAAGAAGTGTACATTATGCAACCAAAAGGATTAAGGTCAGAAAGTGATCCATATTTTGTTTGCAGATTCAAGAAGGCATTGTATGGATTGAAGCAGGAAGCTGGGGCTTGGTATGGAAGATTAGAAAAATATCTAATTGGAAAAAGATTTAGGAAGGGATCTACTGATAGTAAATTTTACTACAAGATGATTTCAAATTAGATCTTGATTGATATAGTCTATTTTGATGATATAATCTTTGGTGGAAATGATGATAGGTTCAAAGAGTTTGTTGATGAAATGTAGAAGGAATTCAAAATATCTATGATTAGTGAGTTGAATTTCTTTCTTGGTTTGCAAGTATCTCAAAATAGTAAGGGAATTTTCATTTCTCAGTCCAAGTATGTCACAGAATTATTGAAGAAGCTTGGATTTGAGACTTCAAAACCCGTTTGAACACCTATTATTACCAAATGCAAGTTAACAAAAGAAGATGATTCACTAAAGGCTGATGTGAGTAAATACAGGCCAATGATTGGAGGAAAGCTATATCTGACTGCTACCAGATCAAACATTATGTATTTTGTTTATCTGGTAGCTCAATTTTAGCAAGAACTGAACGAATCAGATGTTGTTGCAGTGAAAAGGATTTTTAGATACTTGAAAGGAAAAAAATATTTTAACTTATGGTACTCTAAGGACTCAAAATTTACTCTAAAAACTTATACTGATGCAGATTGGGCCAATTGTATTGATAACCAAAGAAGTACAAGTGCTACAGCTTATTTCATTGGCTCCCAATGGGTTGCATGGTCAAGTAAGAAACAATATTATGTATCTTTATCTACTATTGAGGTAGAATATATTGCAACATCTAAATTTTTCACTTAGGTGCTTGAGATGAAACAAATGTTGAAGGATAATGGCATTTAATTTGATAATCTGATCTTAATTAGGTGTGATAATACCAATGCTATAAACATTTCTAAGAATCCAGTACAACATTCTAGAATGAAGCATATAGAAATTAGAATCACTTTTTGATGGATAAGGTATAGGATAATGAGGTGAGACTTGAATATGTACCTGCAAAAGAGAATATTGTGGATATTTTTACCCAACCATTATTAAAGGACACATTTAAGCATCTCAGGAAGAAGTTGGGGGTCCTACCCCTTTCTAGTTTGCACTAATTATACCGATGTGTGCATTGGTCTAGGGCATTATATGTTTATCCTTTGTTTATTGGATCAATGCTTGGTGACTTCCTCTTAGGGGGAGAGAAATGAGTTTCTTAGGGGGAGTTTTTCCCTTTTTCATTATTGTCAAAGGGGGTTACGAATAATGATTTTGATGCTAACATCTTAAGTCATTTTTATTTTTTGTTGATGGATGTGATTTTTGTTATCATTGATGGTTGTCATTGATGTCAACATATCTACCTAGTTGATGAGGTTAAGTTTGTGGTATATCGGTACTTATGGTAGATGAGGATTTATATTCTAGTTGAATGTGCACTAGAGGGCATGTTGTGGTGATATATCCTTTAACATGTTTCTCCTTATCTCATTCATGTTTTTATGTGATGATATTTAATCTTTTGAGCCCAGATCAATATGGATATTAGTTAATGTGTTTCATATTGATTGTTTGCATTGTAACGTGTATTTTCCTATTCATCGGCTCCAAATATCATGGAGAATGTGTAGCATGTTTATTTGAGTGAGGAGCTTTTGTACAGTCCATATTTTATTCCTTACCACCATTGGGATGTTCTGGTGTGACCTATTTTAAATTATGTTAGGTTGACTCAGATGTTTCATGATCGCATAAATTAGAATATGAAGAATATGATCTTGTTTGATGAAAGTATGGTATGTGAGCATGTGAAGAAGGAATATAGCTTATAAGATCTTATTATTTGTGTGAGCTAATGAAATTAATTTTTCATTAGTATGCAAACAACACTTTTGGTAAGAATACACCGAAAGACAGAACAAAGAGCAAACTGAAAATCAAATATAAAAGAGATCATTGAAATGACTAAGTACAAAGAGAACTGATGACACAACTTTCTATGTACACCAAAATTGCAAAGAAGAAAGATAAAGAGGAACTAGACAGAGGAACTCGATGTGCAAGATAAAGTGCAAACCAATGAGATAGTTAAAGTGCAACCAATGGAACAAAACTGAAAGATAGTCAAGCATAACCGACCGTTAGGAACCGAGAGTCAGTTGCAGCCTGCAAAAAGTGGATCTGACTTCCACATCAGATAAAGAAAGCTTATTATATTTATAGGATATTTATTTGTTTTAAATCCATTTCTTTAGGGACAAGAAACATGAATGTATGTGCTTTAATCAATCTAACAAATTTAAAACACATAGACTAGGAGATCTAGTTACAAGTTGTAAACCTGATCTTAGAGTTAACATTGTTTTTTGTAAAACTTGATGATGTCAATACATCTTATAAATATATGATGAAATCATTCATTAAATAAGGATGTGAATATAGAGGAGAGGATGAATGAAGCCTACAATCACATATATGGATCAGATTGAAAGTTTCAAGAACCAAAACAATAAAAGGTGAATTTGGTTAGCAAGAACCAAGAATAGAGGCTACCGAGAATCAGAGGTATTACTCAATCACACTAGGTGATATTCTCATTCATGTAAAATTAAATGGATATATATTAGTAATAGGAGATTTCATTTACCAGGTCAATTTGTAATTTTCTATCATTCTAACAAGTGGAGCAAAGTGTAAAAATCCTTTCAAGGAAGGTGGATTTAACATTCCAACTACAAATCTCTTAACCGAGTGCACACTTAACAGTGTTTCTAAAGCTCCTAAAAAAGTAGACTTTAATAGGTCTCCACAGATACTCTTAACTAGGTAGATCATCAAAAGTGATCAAATTGTAAGCCTTAACTGGCCCCTTCCAATCTGTAGATAGTGAAGATTTTGTGGGTGCCATCCCCACCGTAGTTTTTACTTCCTAACAGGAGTTTTCTGCGATATCATATCTTGTGATATGTGTCAATTTCTTTCATGAATGTTTCTATGAATGTTCACATGTATGTTAATGTTATGAATTAATATAACTCACATCAAGATAGTATAGATCATATTGAATGGATATACAATTGATTGCACAAAGGTTAATTGATTAAAGGATACAAAAGTTTTAGAGGTACTGATTCACCCCTCCCCTCTCAATACACACTTCCCATTAATTCCAAGAATTGGTATCAGAGCTAAGTCTCTTCTTGGAAATCTTAAAGGATTAAGAGAAAATATCATACAATAGAGAAGTACAGACTTGATAAGAATATTGAGAATAAGAAGCTATAAATTTAGATGTTCTATGAACGGTATAAAGTAGCTAGAATCAACATGAGACAGTTGTTAGATGAAAGAAAGATTATGGCATCTTGATGTAATGAGATAGATTATCATGAGGAAGAGATACCATATTTCTTTGATTCTTTAGGATAAACTACAAGCAAAGGATCAGATACATCAAAAGAAAGCATCACAAGCCTAACTAAAATCAATCTACATCTGGCTGGACAAGTTAAATCTCTGCAAATCGGTCAAGAAACACAGATGGTAAGGATGATTGATGTCATGAACAATGCTAGATAGGTTGAGAAAGAAAGAATACTAGGTATTGATGATAGAAGAAAGATTACATAAAAGCTACAAGAAAAAGAGTCTAAAATACAAAGACTTACAGAGCATCACCATGAGATAACAAATCTGATTATTCTTATGAGTCAAGAGGCAAACAAAATAAATGTTGAACTCATTGAAAGAATAGAAGTTATCAGTGAGCTAAGGGATGAGAATGAAAAGTTGAAACATGAAATAAGAAATAAGTAGAAGCATAATGAAATTATCAAGAAAGCTAAAGAAAAGCAATAAAAGAATGGATGATTTTCTTGAAGGACAACAAAGAGTCAACAACAATATCGGTCTAGGTTTTACCAAGAATGAAGAATCATCAAATCAAACTGATCCAAAGAATATCTATACAAATTCAAGACCAAGAAAGATTACATGCAATCACTATGGAAAGCAAGGCCATACATCAAATGTATGCAGAGGAAAAATGAAAGGAATTCCTAAATCTACATTTTCATTCATAGGATTTTGTTATAAGTGTAACAAGAAAGGACGTAAAGCATATGAATGTAATTCTAAGATGAAACAACTAAAGAAGGAAACCTACATGGACAAATACTATCCTACTTGCAAAATGAATGGGAACACAACTCTTGAATGCTGGAAAAAGAAAAGGCATGCATGGAATCCTAAAGTGAAAGAAAATCACTATCAACTGAAGAGAGTCGGTAACTAGTATGTATGGGATTACAACACTTGGAAAAATTGTACAGCATGTGGAAGATATGGTCACATTGCTGCAAACTGTATGAGACAGTGGACTAGAAAGTCTAGAGGCTAGAATAACCTTGGAATGGCATGCTTACACTGTCACAAAGTTGGTAATCTCAAGAAAGACTGTAGAGACCAAATGACAGAGACCATAACATATCCCAATGGAAATACCATTGAAGACATCCAGAGGGCAAGAGACAAAATGTGGAGAAAAGCTTCACAAAATGATGAAGCTAGACCAAGCAATACAAATGGTGACACCCCATCCAATGGATCCAGTGACATCACCACCCCCACCTAAGAAGAACAAGTAAGTATGGAACTGCATTACCCAAGTTATTATTTTACATCAGTTCCATAATATATTGATTAAATGCCAAATTAGCATAAGAAATATGCATCATGGTATTACTTGTTAAAATCTATGATAACTATGCTTTTGGGAATATATACCAAAATCTGTCAATACACACTCAAGCTGAGACTGCCTACACTTACCGAGAAGCATCGGTTAAAAGCAAAGTTGCTAGTATAAACCAAGCTTCATTGGTAATCGAGAAAAGTGAACAAGTGGTTTGCAATACCAAAACCCGTTGGTAAAGGCAAGAGGTATAACGACAAACCAAAACATCATGTTTTCACCAAAGGAAATTTGAAGTCTTAACCAATGACATCTATCTTCTGTAATGCCCCCGCCAGGGAACCCATAAGGAATCAGGTCTCATGACCAAAAATTGCAACTAACAAATTTTTATTTTTTTTCCTAACATTAAATCATTACTACTTCACATTTACATTCCTTAAGGTTCCCTTAATGAACTCATTTGCTAACATATTTACATTACTTATCCAAATTGAATTTCATTTCCTTTCTTTACTTTCACATTTATAACTTAAGAGATAGGGTAAGAAAATAACATTTCATTTACAATTATATTTGTTACTTTATATACTAATTCCATCTCTCCTTCCTACAAATTGAATAACAATTCATTACAAATCACATTTCAACTTTAGCATAATAAACATTTTTCTTCCATTGCAACAAAGGAGAGACATTCAATATTACATTATATATTTCCAACTTTGTTCTATCAAATAATAACCCTTGAAATCAAGCCTAGAACTATCCCTCCCAATTACATTGATTTCCTTTTCAATTACATCTTTCTGATAATAGATCCCATAATAACATGTACATAAATGGCCCAAAGGCACTACAACATATCTTTACATCTTTATTTTCAATAACAATGATAAAAGTCTTCATAGAATTTGAACATATCCAAGCCACAAGTCACGAACAGGACCTTGAAAGATTTTGCCACCCAACCATGTGGAACTGATGAGGTTCCTGCCCCCGTGCTAGGAGATAGAACCAAGATACTCACAAGGCCCTAAGCAATCTAAGGCTCAAAAGATAAAGAAATCCAAGACTCAAAAAAAGAACATAAAATATCATCATACTATAACATAGAGGTCAAGGTTCTAGGAGACCACCTAAGTGAGTGTCATCACACAACCTGTATATTGGGATCCTTCCTGGAAACCATGTAACCCCGGTCCCCCCTTTATGAATAGGGATCCATCCTGGTAGTTATCCCTGGTCCTGGTGCTCCAATTAGGTCTATGTGGCCATTATTATGTTCTCTTTCGTTATCTTTTGAATCCCCCCCTTCCAAGGTTAATTTTTAAGGTCATCACTTTTTACAAACCCACCCACAGCAGAAACCTAGCTGTTTGACCTTGAGAGGTGTTTTTCTATGCACCCTTTTAATAGCAACATGAAGGCCAGATGTGCCATTATGAATCTGAGGAAGTTTGCATCTACATGGTAGCGTATGGAAGAAGACAAGCTTCAAGTCACCATCAACACTATTTCATGGGAATTGTTCCTAGAAATCTTTAAGGATTAGTTCATGTCTAATCAGTGGAGGCAGGGAAGGGTAGAATAATTTCACCACCTCAAGCAAGCCAACATGTCGGTGGAAGAGTACAAAAGAAATTTCTATGAACTTAAGCCTTTCTCAGGCTTTAGAGATGATGGACCCATACTTGTCCAACATTTCATCAGAGGTCTGAATGACCGAATATCTAGAGAGGTAGCAGTCTTAGAACCCCAGGATCTCTAGGAGGCCATCACTAAGGCATACCTTGTTGAAAGAAAGGTCAAAGGAAGAAGTGGCTATGCTAGTGGCCAAACATTCAATGTTGGATCAGGTTCTAAGGGGAACTTTGATCAAGGAATTTCCAACTCTAAGAACCAACAGTCATCTTTCAAAAGTGGGCAAAAATTCCCTAAGAAGAAGTTTCAAAATAATAACAAAAATAATGGGAAGTTTCAACAACCTCAAAACCATAACAAATTTCAAGCACAACAAAGGTTTCCTCCTCCACAATCCCAAATTTCTCAAAATTTCAACAGAGGAGGTTATCAACAATCCAGCGCACCTCCTGCAAAGAACTTGGGAAGAAATACTGGGTGTTACTCTTTTGGACAACAAGGACATATTGTGGCATGTTGCCCTCAATGTATGATTCTCACCAATCAAAATCAAGAAATTTCAGAACCAATAGTAGGAGATGTTGGTCGGTCTCACAGGATGTTTGCCGTAGTGGAACACAGACAAGCTGATCACCAAAATACTATCATAGAAACTTTAGGTTTGTTAAAGGGTAAAACTATTTCTATTCTCTTTGACGCAGGAGCAACTAACTCCTTCATATCTTCTTATTTGATAGAAAAGTGTGGGCTAGCGGTAGTAGGGAAAGGAGTTAAGTGGCAGGTAGAGCTAGCCTCAAGGGCTAAAATGACCATAGATTTGGGTGTTCAAGGTTGCAACTTGGGATTAGGACCTTTTTCTACCAATGTTGATCTTTGAGTTATTCCTCTTGGATCATATGGATTTGTCCTAGGAATGGATTGGTTGACAGCACATGAAGCTAAGATAGATTGCAGAAAAAAGCTCATTCATTGCTTGGATGATTTAGGTAAGCCCAACACAATTTTGGGAATTCAACGACCTATTTCACTCCGGATGATATCGGCTATGCAACTTAAGAAATGCATGAGGAAAGGATGCCAACTTTTTGTAGTCTTAGTTAATGATTTGACAGAAAAGGAAGATAGAGAAATTATACTCGAGCACCCTTTGCTTCAGGAGTTTGCAAATGTATATCCAACTGAGATTCTGGGAATGCCTCCCAAAAGGGATATTGAATTCCGCATAGAACTAGTGCCAGGAGCTAAGCCTATCTCTAAATCTCCCTACCGCATGACCACTCAAGAGTTGAGTGAATTAAAAGTTCAATTAGAAGAACTCTTAGAAAAAGGCTTTATCAGACCAAGTGTGTCACCTTGTGGAGCTCCAGTTATCTTTGTTAAAAAGAAGGATGGTTCACTACGGTTGTGTATTGACTACCGTCAACTCAACAAAGTAACCATTAAGAATCGGTACCCTTTGCCAAGAATTAACGACTTGTTTGATCAGATGAAAGGAGCCAAGGTGTTTTCCAAGATTGATCTGAAGTTGGGTTATCATCAGTTAAGGATTTATGAAGCTAAAATTCACCGAACAGCTTTTCGTACTCGGTATGGACACTATGAATTTACCATAGTACCTTTTGGTCTCACAAATGCACCATCAGTATTCATGAGTCTTATGAATGGGGTATTCAGGTATTTCTTGGATAAATTTGTCATAATTTTCCTAGATGATATTTTGGTGTATTCTAAGACAGTGGAAGAACATGAGCAACATCTTTGACAAGTGTTACAATGCCTTCGTCAGAATCAGTTATTTGCAAATTTGGAGAAGTGTGATTTCTTTCAAACTAAAGTTAAGTATGTTGATCATGTTATCTAAGGAGAAGGTATAGCAGTTGATCCCACCAAGATACAAGCTATAGTTGAATGGCCAACCCCAACCAACATCTCATAGGTTCGTAAATTCATGGGTTTAGCCAGATACTACTGATGTTTCATCAAAGGATTCTCCAAAATATCTCATCCCATCACTTCCTTGCAAAGGAAAGGGAAGAAGTTCATTTGGACTGAGAAATGTTCATAATCTTTTCAGATCCTAAAGGATAAGTTGACCAGTGCCCCAATTTTGGTGGTACCTGACCCCACTGAAAATTTTGTGGTTTGTACTTATGTCTCCTTGGAAGGCATAGGGGCCGTATTGATGCAAGAGGGAAGATTTATTTCTTATGAGTCTAGAAAGCTTAAGGACTATGAGCTTAACTATCCCACCCATGATTTGGAGTTAGCAGCTATAGTTCATGCCCTGAATCATTGGAGACACTACTTATTGGGACATCGGTTTGAGTTACACACTGATCATTGAAGCCTTCAATACATATTTACTCAACCTAATCTCAACGCCAAGCAACGTCGATGGATGGAGTTCCTATGTGAGTATGATTTTGAGGTCAGATATATCCAAGGTAAGGAAAATGCGGTGACAAATGCTTTAAGTAGAAGGAGACATGAGATATCCATGCTCTCCCTTTTGACTAATTTAAGAGGTCAGATCTGGCAAGCACTTCCTTCAGATACCTTGTATCTAGAAGCTAAGCCTGAAATTGAGACAGAAAGGACCTTAGAAGGAAGGTTCTCAGGATATTCCTTAGAGTCAGATGGTCTGTTGAGACATCAAGGCAGAATTTATGTTCCACTTTCAGGCGATCTTTAGAGATTCATCATGGTGGAAGCACACCATGCTCCCTATTCAGCTCATCCAGGTGTTAAGAAGAGGTATTCAGATTTGAGTCAACTATATTTCTGGTCGGGCATGAAGAGGGATATAGCCAATTTTGTGGCTAGGTGTCTAGAATGTCAGAGGGTCAAGGCCAAGCATCATCACCCAGTAGGCCTCCTTCAACCACATTTGATTCCCGAATGGAAATGGTATATGATATCTATGGATTTTATTGTGGGACTACCAGTCATGTATCGGAGACATGATGCTATCATGGTCACAATGGATAAGTTAACCAAGGTAGCACATATCTCACCTATGCATTCATCCTATACTACTACCTTAGTATCCAAAGTCTTCATGAAGGACATAGTCAGATTACATGGTGTTCCTAGAAAGGTTATCTCTGATAGAGATCTGGTATTCACTTTAGAGTTTTGGACCTCTTTGCAGCATGCCTTAGGGACTCAGCTAAATTTTAGTTTTGCATACCACCCAGAGACCGATGGTCAGACAGAGCGAGTTAATTAGGTTCTTGAAGACATGCTTAGGATGTATGTGATGGACAAACAAACTCATTGGGAAGATTACTTGTACCTAGTGAAGTTTTCTTACAACAATGGCTATCATAGTTCTTTGGGGATGTCACCATTTTAGGCTCTTTATGGTCATGCTTTTCGTACCCCTCTAAGTTGTGATCGCTTAGAGGACAGAGTATTACTTGGCCCCGAGATGTTACAAGACATGGAGCAATAGATACAAAGGATTAGAGAACATCTTTTGACAGCTCAGGATAGGAAGAAGAAGTATGCCGATGCTCACAGGATTGATAGACAGTTCTCTGTTGGAGATAAGGTGTTTTTGAGAGTCCGCCCACGTAAGAGCCCTATCCATTATGGAAAAGGTTCTAAGTTGGCACCGAGATTTGTAGGACCATTTGAGATCCTTGAGAGGATAGGACTAGTTTCTTATCAACTCACCCTACCGTCCAGCCTTGCATGTGTGCATGATGTGTTTCATGTATCCTTAGACAATATATTCCTGATTTGACTCATGTTTTGGATTGGAACACTTTACAGGTAGAGGATGGGTAGCTGGCTTTGGAGCCAGTACGCATACTCCAGTAGTGGACTTTAACCCTCAGGGGTCATAGCATAGAGTAGGTAAGGGTCCAATGGGACCCCAGTGATGATATCTCTACTACTTGGGAGGATGCTAGCAGACTCAGATCTGCATATCCATACTTATTTGTGGGCTTCCAGGAGTAAGCCTAATCCTAGGGGGGGAGGATGTAATGCCCACCCTAGAATCTTCCTATGTTAGATGAACAGGACTATTGCTTTGACTCTTTGGATTTTATGATGGACTATTATTATTATTTAGTTAGCATTTTATGAGACATTGGAGCATATATATTTGGTTACTGCAGTTATTTTGACATATTAAATGAGTTATAATTTGATGATGAATGGCTAGAAATAAACTATCAGTAAAATGTTTTACAATGATTTGTGTTATGATGTTTATATTATGATTTAACCCTACTGACCCTATTATGGCTTGATGTTCACTGGTTGATGTGAGTGTAGGATGAGGAGGGGCAGTCGTAGTAACTCCTACAGGAGATCCACACGATGCCACACTCTCCCTCCTTGTTTGCCACTGTCTATTTATATTTATATATTTGTATATGCATATCTTTCGGTGATACAGGATGTTGGTACCAGGCATCATCTCCACCTGGCTACACAGGTCTGAGCGTGCCTTCAAAATCCTCAAACTATTGATGTGTGGAGATTTAACCAAGATACTCTCGAGGTTACCCTTGGACTTAGAATTCTGTTTAGGGAGTTATCCTTGTTGGGGAAGTAGACTGCAGTTTATGTTATAGACTTCATTTGATGTTGGTCTGATTTATGTTATGAGTTAGAATTAATCTTTTTTATATGTATAATAATTATAAATATGTTATAATTGTTTGTATTTTATATAGGTATGTGTATATGTGGGTGCACACGCATATATCCACACTTATATAAATAATAATAATTGTATGTTTTCATTATTTGTGTAAATGGTATGTTATTTGTAATAAGTAAATAAAGTGGGTGAAATAAAGTATATTTGATGAATGTATTTAATAAAAAGTAAACATA
>MU227968.1:3570300-3592858 GCA_018584345.1 Thuja plicata | reverse complement strand
GTAGTGCCTTTGGGCCATTTATGTACTTGTTATTATGGGATCTATTATCAGAAAGATGTAATTGAAAAGGAAAGCAATGTAATTGGGAGGGATAGTTCTAGGCTTGATTTCAAGGGTTATTATTTGATAGAACAGAGTTGGAAATATATAATGTAATATTGAATGTCTCTCCTTTGTTGCAATCAAAAAGAAAAAATTTTATTATGCTAAAGTTGAAATGTGATTTGTAATGAATAGTTATTCAATGTGTAGGAAGGAGAAATGGAATTAGTATATAAAGTAAGGAATATAATTGTAAATGAAATGTTATTTTCTTACCCTATCTCTTAAGTTCTAAATGTGAAAGTAAAGAAAGGAAATGAAATTCAATTTGGATAAGTAATGTAAATATGTTAGCAAATGAATTCATTAAGGGAACCTTAAGGAATGTAAATGTGAAGTAGTAATGATTTAATGTTAGAAAAAAAAAAAATTTGTTAGTTGTAATTTTTGGTCATAAGACCTGATTCCTTATGGGTTCCCTAGTGGGGACATTACATCTTCACACACTGAGGAGTTGGTAAGCATTAATGACACAATTTTAGGTCAAACGACTATAAAAAGGCAACTAGTCGGTCTCATTATTCACCACAACCAAAGTAGAGTGACGAAGAGTGATTTTTGAGCACAGAGTGAAAGGATCACAGAGCATCCACAACTCGACCACCAGCACTCCACATAAATCAAAAATCTTTGCAAGCATAAACAGTAAGATCTACAGAATTGACAACTCAGTTTCACACATTTCACAGAAAGCCCTAAATCTGAAAATGGCCTCAACATCAAGAACTGTTAAATTGAAAAACACAAAGAAGGATGAGTTCAAGTTCATCAGGAATTCGGCATGTGAGGAACCAAACTATAAGATTCACCCTAAGGTTGCCTCACAAGCTGATGATGTTGGAGCATTCTCATGAATACCAGCTAGGGTTTTGCTCGTAGAAGATGTTTGACCTTTTATACACTGCAAGATTGTAGAGATAGGAGATTCAGAGGTTGAAGAAGCTTATAAGAAGCTATGCAATGAAGATGGAACACTGAAAGATGAACATAAGAATATAGAAGTAAAAGGTCTCACCAATTCCCTAATGTTCCTGAAGGTCTTCAAAATCGAGTGGATTCAGTTAGTACTAAGCTGAATGCACAATCATAAACTTTGGTTGGATGAACCAAAGATGATAACCCGAGATATTATCCATGCGGTCAATGGTTACCTTGTAATCGAGAAAGTAAAAGGACTGAAGCATCCACCTAAGGCCGAGACCAAGAAAATGAAAGGAGCCAAATGGGATGGAAGAGGATTGAAAGTTTCCACCATAACCGATGATGAGATGAAATTTGGTGCATGCATTCTAGACTACAAATTCTTCCAAGCTAGCAGATTGAATAGGATTGCATCCAGTGCAGTGGACACAGCGTATAAGATTGTGAAGAAAGGAACACAGTTTGATTTATCCAAACTACTACTAAATTAGTTAAAAGATGATTTAAAGACTATCAGGAATGTGAAGTCAAACACATGTAAGTTTGGCTCACTCATAATGTGTATTTTCTTATACTTTCTAGAAACATTACCATCGGTAGGAGATGTGAAATGGGATAGCACAAAATTGGTCACCATGCAGATTAGTGAACATATATCCTCACTGGGAGAAAATTTTGAGATAGTCATGGATGAATACTTTAATGTATTCAAAGACCAAATGTAAAAGAGGGTAAGGATCCCTGAGTAGCTCATTGAGAAGTATAAAGATGAAATATGCTTCATGGTTGATATAGACCGTACTTATATCAAACCTGTTGTACTGAGGATAGCATGGTTACAACCATGGGAGTCTGAAATAAACATTGATCTTGCATCTAAGGAAATTGATGCCTTGTTAAATGAACCATTGGATAAGAAACAACCCAAGTTTGGAAAATATAAAGAGGCCAAGACAAGAATAAAATATGGTCTGGTTGTTAAGAAATTTGTCAGGAAAAAGGATAAGATGGTAAAGAACCTCAAGAAAATATTGTCGGCAACTGAGGAAGAAACCGAGCAGGAAGAGGAAACTAAAAAGGAGGAAGAAACTGAAGGACAACTATCTATCGGCGAAGCTGAAGAAAAGGATGACTCTAAGACTAAATAGTCAGATTCACCACCTCCTCCACCAACTAAAAAGCTAAGGACAACAGTTGCTTCTAGAACAAGAAGCCAAACATCTAAGGATTCAACTCCTTCACCCTTGAAGAAAGGAAAGGTCAAAACATACAAGAGGAAAGTTGTCTCACCGAAGAGAGAGAAAAATAAAAGAGGAAGGAAGCTCATTAGAACCCGAGAGGATATTGAAGACACCAAGCAAGATGAATCTATAGAGGTATAAAATGTCAAGCTAAAAGATCCAAAATCTATTGATGACATTTGTAAATCTATTGAAAATTCAGGATCTATTACAGATAAGAAGATGGCTGAAACTAGATCTAGAAGATCAGAACAAAGTTGAAGACGCCATTATAGAAAAAATGTACAAGTTTAAATATGTAAAGATTCAATTTGAAGGCAATAATATACCGAGGGAACTATTAGACAGACTATACTCCAGATGGATATTGGCTTTGAAGAATGAAAAGGAAATAAGAGAAAGAGTACTTGTTACTCTTATGCGTCCTGAATCCAAGAAGGTAGAAATAGATGAGATGATAGAGAAATACAAAAGGGAGTTCTCACCGAAGTTGAGAGCATATAAATTTCTTGAAGGAAAGCCTATAGAGCTTGAATGGGATAGCCATAAGAAATGGTGTAAGATTCTAAATAGACCTACTGAAGAAGAAAGCCCTGACAAAGACCTATAAAAGCAAGATGTTGAAAAGGAAACTCAAGAATAGGTCTTAATAAAAGACACAGAAGATGACACATCTGTTGAGTTAGACAAGGAAGAAGATGACATAACTGGAAACAAGAATGTAGATTTTGTAGATGAATCATGAACAGACACAACAAATGACAACATTGTGGATAACAACATCATTGACATTATCGATGACCCAGTAGAGGAAGTTAATAAAAATGAAGATGTTAATATTGCAAAGGAAACAACCGATGTATAGGACACAATAGTTGATACTGCACAAGTAAACATTCTAGGCAACATGCCAATATTGATACAAGGTATCAATATTCTGCAATAATCAAACAAGTCGTCTGAAAAGGATACTCTCGAGGATGCAAGGGAAGAAGAAAAGAAAGACAACACCGATGGTAAGAAAGACATTGGAGCCACTCAAATAGTAACCAATACTGATAAGGTTACAGGAGGAGATTCAAAACAAAAAGATGGAGACACAATAGAGAAGAATGTAGACACAAAGAATGATGAAGTTAAGGACACCAATGAAGAAGATAAACCTAAAGATGGAACTCCTGATGAAACTGACAAAGGTGCTAACAACAATGCGAAGGTGAATGTGGAGATGTCTATAGACACTCAACAAGCTAAAACCAACACTCAGTAACAAAAAGAAGCACAACAGGTAGCTTCATCAAGCACAACTGAGAAAGTAGAGAAATTGGCAATGGTGCTACACTCAAGTGATTCACAAAAGAAGAAAAAGAAATCAAAGAAGAATAAGTTGGAAGTCACCTTGGATGAACTTATTGAAATACCAAAATGTGACCCAACTACACTTGATTTTGAAGCATTACAAGAATATGATGAAATATGCCAAAGGAAGGCATTACATGAGAAGATAAAGAAATAGTACCGAGACTCCATGGTACTGGAAACAACTAGGGACATCTTGCACCAGATTGTACCCGATTTTGATATTGATTAGAACAAGCCAATTCTTGATCAATTAGCGATTCTCACCAAAGCCATAACAACTCAAAATATTGATGCAGAGAAGGCAATTAAGGAGAGAGCAGAGCAGAAGTACCAGCAGAAGCTCATTGAGAACATCAGCCAAGAAGTGGCAGTCAATAAGGTAAATCTATCAGAATTCATTACTAAATTAGATCTAATTATAACTGAAGCTATAACCTTAATTCAACAATTGAGCACATTAGACAAGTTCACTAAAGAGAATAGTGAAAATATAGAAAAGTTAGACACATATCTAGCTAACAGTGCTAGTACCTTAACCACTGATGGAGACAATGCAATTAAGTTGCATTATGAGAAGATCATAGAGATAAAAAGGTTAAGGAAGGAACTATGGGAAGTAGAGACACACTTCAAGGAAGAAGTCACCAAGCTCCAAGCTTGACTTCTACCAAACCTTACATTGCTCCAATAGCACATCAGTTCAGCATGACAACTGATAGCAACTCATGAGATGTCTGTAGTAAACAACATCTATGAAATGCACTCCAAGATCACACTCGAGCACATGGCTTTGGATAACTTTAAAGAAAAATGGGATAAAATTATGGAAGAAATGAAGTCTTCACACTCCCACATTTTTTATAAGCTCTAAGGTATAGACCTTTGCCCTTAATCTCAAAAAGGGGGAAAATGATATGTATATGTATATTCGTAGGGGAAAATGAAATATATAGATGGAAAATGATATGTACATGTATTTATAGAAGGAAAGATATCATATGTACAAATATACCGGCATATACATAGGGGGGTCATTAAATGACTAAGGATCATATATGGTATATATACTTAACATTTTGTTAGTATTTTTCACATATCAGTTTTTGATACTAATGTCAAAGGGGGAGACTGATGACATTAATCTATCATTAGTATGCAAACAACACTTTCGGTAAGCATACACTGAAAGACAGATGAAAGAGCAAACCAAAAATTAGATATAAAAGAGATCACTGAAATGACTAAGTACAAAGAGAACTGACGACACAACTTTGTGTGTACACCGAAATTGCAAAAAAGAAAGATAAAGAGGAACCTGACATAGGAACCCGACAGGCAAGATAAAGTAAAAACTGACAAGAAAGTTAAAGTGCAACTGACATAACAAAACCAAAAGACAGTTAAGCATAACTGACCGTCAGGAACTGAGAGTTAGTTGTAGCTTGCAAAAAGTGGATATGACTTCCATGTCAGATAAAGAAAGCTTATTCTATTTATAGGATATTGATTTGTTTTAAATCCATTTCTTTAGGGACAAGAAATATGAATGTAAGTGCTTTAATCAGTCTAACTTATTTAAAACACATAGGCTAGGAGACCTAGGTACAAGTTGTAAACCTGATCTTAGAGTTAACATTATTTATCGTAAAACTTGATGATGTCAATCCATATTATAAATAGATGATGCAATCATTCATTAAATAAGGATGTGAATATAGAGGAGAGGATGAATGAAGCCTACGAGCACATCTATGGATCAGATTGAAAGTTTCAAGAACAATAACAGCAAAAGGTGAATTTGGTTAGCAAGAACCAAGAACAGAGGCTAACAAGAATCAAAGGTATTACTCAATCACATTAGGTGATAATCTCATTCATGTAAACTTAAATGGATCTGTATCATAAATAGGAGATTGCATTTACCAGGTCAATTTGTAATTTTCTATCATTCTAACAAGAGGAGCAAAGTGTAAAAATCCTTTCAAGGAAGGTGGAATTAACAATCCAACTACAAATATCTTAACTGAGTGCACACTTAACAATGTTGCTAAAGCTCCTAACAGAGTAGACTTTAACAGGTCTCCATAGGTACTCTTAACCGGGTAGATCATCAGAAGTGATCAAATTGTAATCCTTAACCGACCCCTTCCAATCTACAAATAGTGAATATTTTGTGGGTTCCATCACCACTACAGTTTTTACTTCCTAACAGGAGTTTTCTATGATATCATATCATGTGTTATGTGTCATTTAATTTCATGAATGTTCACATGTATGTTAATTTTATGAATTGATATAACTCACATCAAGATAATATAGATTAGATTGAATGGATATACAATTGATTGCACAAAGGTTAATTGATTAAAGGATACAAAAGTTTTAGAGGTACTGATTCACCCCTCCCCTCTCAGTACACACTTCCCATTAATTCCAACATGAGCGTATGTTACCAAAGGTATAAGACTATTTTTGGTTACTTTAGTGGTGGATTTATTGTTATCAATACTCTTTTGGCAGTTAGTTAATTTTGTATAGGTAGTGAACCTCTTTGTATTGACAATTAGTTGTTATCTATGATAACTATTTTATATTCAAGATAATTATCCCAATCAGAAGTGAGACTTACCTATAGTAAGCAATATACAAATCACCTTAACCAGTGTTTTACACTTGAGAATATTTCTCCATGGTCTTTCCCACCTTGGGTTTCCATGTAAAGATCTGGTGTTCATTGTGCATGGTGTTTTTGTATTTTTCATGTTTAGATATATTATAATTTTTTTACTAATATATCAGTATTGCCGTTTGAAGTTGGATTGAGAAAAAAAAAGTTTTGAATAACTAATTCACCCCCTCCCCCCTCTCAGTTATTCAGCATGTTCAACACATCATTGTGAATTAACTTCTTGAACCCTTCTCATAAGGAGATTGTCTCACTATTAGAATGTCTTGACCTAGCCATTGCTCTTTTTTTTTCAAAATCGTGGGGAAGTTTTTGGACTTGGGTAGGAGACACTCTTAAGGATTCATCCTTATTATTAGAAGAATGGGAAGAGGGATTCTCAATAATGGTAGGTATGTCATTAGTAGGTATACTATGTCATTAGTAGGCATACTATTATCATCTACATTCCTATGGAATACACTAGAGGACTCAAGATCAATACCTTTAAAGGAATCCATAAGTCTACAACTTCTTCTAAAAATTATGCTATGTGTAGGGAAAGGTAATGAAACTCGTGCACAAAGAAATGAAAGAAAGAGATGTCTAAATAATTCAAAATAGTCATCATTTAAACATCTTATGAAGTAAATGTAAATCAAAATTGAAATAGAAAGATGAAGATCATGCAAAACAAGACTTAATGTATCATAATGATTATACATGAAATATAATGCAATGAATGAAGTAAACTCTAATTTTCAAAATGTAATGCAAACCTAATCTAAACATCAAATTATGATATAAATGTAATGACGTTGGGTTCACCAAAATGTAATGGTAAAAAATGGGGACCATGGAATGAGTTTTCACTAGGATGATCAAACAAAATAGGAAACATTACTTCCAAAATTTCATATTTCGTTCATTGCATTAGGAAGGAGAAAGTACTCGTTAGGCTTAAGAGGACTCAAGCACTAAATATGTTTAAGGTTTTTCTCTCTTCAATAAGAGTAGATTGATTGATTGAATTGGGAATGAGGAAATGAAGTAAATAGGCTGAAATAGGATGCAATGGAGATAATATATGTATACAAACAACAAATAGACTGATATGAAAATTTGGGAGCTAGATCTGAGAAGTAGATGAATCCACTCACTTACACATAAATTTCCATCCCATTATGTTTGTTAGGGGTGACCTGGAGGGTAAGGGGAAACCAAAGTCACCCCTTCTTATGGGAGTTTCCCTTGCACTACCAAAAAGAGATGAGAAACTAGGGGATTTGAAGAAAAAAATATGATCTTCCTAAATCGAAATTGGAAACTCCACCACCTATCATTTGCACACAAAAAATGGAGAAAACATTGGGAAAAAGAGGTTTTCCTTAGTCAAACCTTTTTTTAGGAATCAACCTTTAAATCAAATTGAAATTTCATAAAGTAAATTGTGTGTTGTCGGTAGTAGAGGCTTGAAAAGATGTTATACCTTGAAAAGTGTCAATTTTCTCATGAAAATGCTTGAATTTTATCTTGATTTAGTCTTGAACTTGGGTCTAGGATAAGAAGAACATGAATGCCTTTACACATGTTGGGATCTAGACATTACTCCATATCTTCCATGCTTGGTTCTCAAATTGAACTTGATTGCATTTTGCTTCACAACTCACATCCCACTTGACCACTTGGACAAGTGGGGACCTCATTTTCCTTTTTATTATTTCTTCTCATCTTCTGCTTTTTAGTTATCTAGCCCTTTTGATTATAGTAGTTTGGTGGATCTCATTACCCTTGGCATCGAGGAAGTCAAATTGCAAAGATATTCTTCATACTTTAATGTACATTTGATGAGGCTTTCCTTGGTCTCTTTTCACCTTTTATTTCTCTCTCTTTCTATTTTTCTTCCTTAGTCTTTATAGGGTTTTCAAAATTTTGGTCCATCAAGGATTTAGGGATGATCAAGGTCATTTCATCCCCCAAACCTTCAAGAAGTGTTAATTTCTCATGAAGATGCTTGAATTTTATCTTTATGTAGTCTTGAACTTGGTTCTAGGATATTAACAACATGAATGCCTTCACACATGATAGGATTTATAAATTACTCCATATATTCCATGCTTGGTGCTTGAATTGAACTTGATTGTGTTGTGCTTCACAACTCACATCCCACTTTCCCACTTGGACAAGTGGGGACCCCGTTTTATTTTTTCTTATTTCTTCTCATCCTCTCCTTGTTAGTTATCTATCCCTTTTGATTATAGTAGTTTGGGGGATCTCATTACCCTTGGCATCGGGGAAGTCAAATTGCAAAGAGATTCTTGATACTTTAATGTAGAGTTGATGAGGCTTTCCTTGGTATCTTTTCACCTTTTATTCCTCTCTCCTATTTTTATTCCTTAGAATTTATAGGGTTTTAAAAATGTTGGTCCCTCAAGGATTTAGGAATGATCAAGGTCATTTCATCCCCCAAACCTTGAAGCCTGATACCCTACCCTTTTAGTGTATCATACAGAGTTTGTCTAAACCCTTTAAGGTTTTTGAGGTCATGAGGTCCCTAATCCTTGATCGCCAAAAAGGGTTAGGGATACTGTTCCCCCTTATCCTATATGTTCTACCACATGATGTCAACCTTATCTAATAGGCTATAAAAGCTTATTTTGTTGGCCATTGAGGTCATCATCCCCAAATATTGATAGCCTTTTAGAGAAAAAAAATTGAGCCTTTTTGTGAGCCTTGTGCATTTGACCAATTTCATCAGACCTTTCACATGTACAGGTATTCATGTTCTCATCAAGTGTATATTTCCTTGCTACAAAGATATGGTTTCAATCTACCTTTTTTATCCTTCTTTTATTTTAGGGTGTTTGTGTGTTGTTACCCTAGTTAGGGTTTTCCTTTCTTTTTTGTTGGCATGGTTTTTTATCCCTTTCTTTTTTCCCTTTTCAATAAACCTCAACAATTTGCATAAGGAAACCCCGACAATCAAAAATTTGAAGAAATTAGAATCTAGAAAAATAATAAGTATATGCTCAGTGTTTAGGGGTCTCAAGGCTTTGGATCCCCAAGATGTTTCAATGCTCAAAGGTTGGGGAACTTGAGAACCCTCACCCATTTAGTGGTTTGGGGATCCCTTGATCCCCTAAGCCATAAACTTAAATGCTTCAAACAACATTATTGGAATTTGGGGGTACCATGACCTTAGACCCCTAAAAGGGGTTGGGTATCATGATATCCTTGATCCTTGAAATTCCATAAACAAGTGCTAGAGATTACAGGATAGATAATTTTTTCATTCAGGGGTCTTGAGACCATCAAAATTGTACATATTCTTCCTATTTTGGGGATGTATCACAATGGTTAAATAGGTTTTCATGATGCAAGGATAATTTTGAGGTGTAATTCATGTTTCTTTTTCTATTTTAGTAATTTTAAAAAAAAATATAGCATAGATTTAGACATTTTCAATAAGACTATTATGGTTCTGGTTCTAACAAGTGTCTTTGCATGCAAAACATGATATGACTATTGTTTCTCTAATGAACAATAAATAATTAGGTTATCACGAACCCTCCAAGTTGAGGAATAATCACCTGGAGATTACAAATACAAACATAGGTAACATGGATTTGAAGGAGTTCTTGAGAATGATGAACAACCCAAATGGGATGATACTAGATGCCACCTCCTTGGTGAACTTGAGATTAGTGCATGCAACATCTTATCTTGTATCTATATGATCAGTTTTCTTGATCATGACATGTACTGAAAACTATAAGCCATAAGAAAGAAGGGTTTTTGGTAAAGTAGACAAAGACATCTTGGACATAAGGCCCAACAACATTGAGAAGGTATTTAAGATCCCTCATTGTGATGAATATGGAAAAATCTTAAGGGAATATGTAGAGAAATTTTATGAAGATGAACCTAATATCAAGGAATACATTAAAGATAACTACTGCCAGAGGCCAAGGAAGCCCAACTAGCTCGACAAGATGGGTCTCCATAAAAGTTTCCTTAGAGAATATATTAAGAACTATGTGACCCTAATAAGAAGAGTTTTTGGTCCTCCTCGGGATAGACAATTGGAGTCTTAGATGGCACTCTACATCAAAACTATTTAGAAGAGGAAAGAGAAAATTGACTAGGGAAAGGTTATCATCGATAATCTGGATGAGAAATTGTAGCAGTCAAGGTTGATCCTCACTTTTACATGATTTCATATGTAGTGTATATATTGGTAGAATATGGCGCCTTCCTAGGGTTGAGGATTGATAAATCTCCAATGGATGAAAAGATTGGCATCTATTCACATGATTTGTAGTTGATTCAAAAATAAATGGTGGAGAAGCTAGATTACCACATAGTCAACGCTAAGTTCATTTTCGTGGTCATCAAGGCCATTTAAGGTGATTTTTATAAAATATTATCCATAGATGCAACACCAAAAATAAATTTAAAAAATTGGAATTATTATAGATGCCTAAAATCGTCCCTTGACATTATAATTCTTTAATTATATTTATTATATTTTCCTACCTATTTAATTAAATTTGGTTCATTTTCTATAGAATTTTAATTTAATTTAAATATCTCCCTCTTAAGTGTATTAAATTTTATTTAATACATTCCCTCCATAAAATCCCCCTTTAAATAAAATTTTAATTTATCTATTCCCCTCACATTATAATATTCTCCTAAACTATGATTAACTAAATTTAATTTAGATTAATCCTAAATCTAGACCTAGATCCTACCCTACCTCACATCACTCTCAAAAAATAGACCTACTTGCTAATTAACTAAGGTTAATTAGGCTAATTCTATGACTCCTACACCCATTAGTCCTAATTATTTGCTCACACATGTGTGAGAAAATTTCCAAAAAAATTATTTTCAAAGAATTCTAAAAATGCTCAAACACGATTTCTTACAACCTTGATGACACCCTCTTACACTTGCCAAAAATGATTCTTTTGACCAAGTTTATGACATCTATGACAAATCTCTTACATGTGTACTTAAGTACACATTGACCCATCACATCTCAAGTTTATCACACATGTGTGAGAAAACTTTGACTCTTGCATGACTTATGTGTCCTTCATGTAGCACCTATGTAGATTTTAGATGAGATCCACCTCACTCAAGCCATCCAAAAACCTATATGTAGGATCCTTTCCAAGAGTAAATTATCCATTATTTTTTCATTAGAGTTATCATGCTAGTTTATGCTTAGATTTTTCTTGTATGCATTTAGAGCTTTTTCATACTAACATTGTTTGGTAGTTGTTGCATCTTAGTCATGGTAGTTGCATTATTATCTTGCATTCAATACTAGATATTTACATTTAGAGCTCATATCTACTTCCATCTCATGCATTGAATGCTTGATACTAGTTCTTTATAAATAGCTCTTGAGTTATTCAATATCATTTCATCTAGCTTGCATCTAGTTTGCATTTATCATTTCATCATTAAGTCAAGTGGGATTAATATTTTGTTTTGGGAGAGCACACCCACAACCCTCTCTAAGAAAAAAACAAATGGAATGAGGGTGCTTCCATTTTAGTTTAATTAGAAGTTATGTGTTGAATATTTGTTGTATATATGTGTTTTAACTAATGTTTTCTTATTTACGCCTACCTACACAGATTGAATATTTACACATATATTTTGGAACACCTAGTGGGACCCATGTCCCTAAAATTTAAACCTTTTTTCAAATTTTCCACCATTTTCCAGAGCCATTCACACAGAGTCCTCTGCGCAGAATGGTCATCCATGCAGATCATCATCTCCACTCGGTAACTTTCCTCACCACCCTACATAAAAAGGCTTCACAATTTTAATGTTTTAAACTGATTTTTGATAAGTTTTGAGTTTTTATCTCTCAAGTTTCTGGCAGAACTATAATCTTGCAGAGTTAAATGCTGGAAAAAAATTTCAAAGACTTCCTTTTAATCATGGTAGACTAACTCTGGTTTCTAAAATGTCATTTACGTAGGTTGACCATCATCTCCTCAAATCATCATCTACACCTAGGTTTGGTCATCTGCATTCCTCAAGGATCGTGCTTTCAAGCATACTATTTTTTTTAGTTTTTCCTTGATCATCGTATGCGCTCTCTGACAGTCATTTATGCTTGTTGACTTTCATCTGTGCATATTATCATATGCGCTCTATGAAAATCATTTTCACTTTTTGACTGTCACATGTGCCTTGTGACTATCATCTACATGGATCATCATCTGTGACCTGAAACTGTCATCTATGCTCTCTAACAGAATATTTTTAGTTTCTAGTAAGATTTTGTGTTACTAACTCATCTGGGTTTTTGTAGAATCTCAAATCTGGAGATCAACATTAAGAAACTACTGAAATTTTGAGTTGTAGGATGTTAGTAGAAGACATTGACAAACATCAAACTAGTCACCTTTTGTCTTATAGGTTTCCTAGGAGATACAAACAAACATTGTGTTTTCCTTAATTTTTTCTTAGGCACTTTAACAAAGGTTCACTTATAGTGTCTTATTAAGTGATAGGGGAGTATACTCTTGTCTTTTATGATACAATTAGAAACCTAGACTCATTTTATATTCCACTTAGAAAGTAACATTGGAAATAAATAATATGTTTGATGTGTTTGGAAGAAAACAACATTAGATAGGAGAGTATGCTTGTTTCCCCTTTGTGGGAAAATCAGAAATCTAGACTCCTTCCATTGCCTATCCATGCTTTTCAATTTACTCCTTTAGAGGGTCTATCATAGTGGGAAAAAGTAATCACCCTGTGAGAACAACCCAAGTGAGTACATGTAATACCCCTATAACCCTAATACAAGTTTTTGAATGAAGTAAGATCTTTAGATGTTTCCTTATATTTTAATACTTGTTTTCCTGTAAGTTGTTTATAACAATTTCATCGGCTTGTACCTGAGAATTCTAATATCAGACATACTATCTAAAGGTATAATATATGTATGTGTTTGTCCCCATGTATGTATAAAGGACCTTCAATACCTTTATGAACATAGTTAGGATGTTATATGTGCTTCTATTAAAGTTACTTTCAATGAATCTTGTATGTCACTTAATGATTTAGAACATTTCTTATGATTATGATGAGTTATTATTAGTATCGAGTATTGACTAACCCAATGCTCAAGATTCTAACCCTCATGTTACATTCTTTATGTGTGTGTGTGTCTATATACATGATGTGTCTTCATGATTCAGGATGAAGTCATAGTTACTCACATGGATGAGGTCCACACGATGTATCGATCCCGATCATCTGTCTGCAATGTCTTCTTTAATATGTACATCAATGCACATGTATTTCTTCTCGGTGATGCAGGCATGTAGGTACTGGGCATCGACTTCACCTGGCTTCATAGGTCTCAGCATGCCCCAAAATCTTTGATCATTGTTGTTGTTACAGAGACAGTACCATGTCCCACAAGATTATGCCTATCCCTGATCCTTATTCCTAGGTTGGGTCTTTTGGATTTTTCCTTTGATTGTGGATTGATGTCCAATTATGGTTGCTTGGTATTTGATCATTGAGGATATTCTTTATAGTCCCTAGGACTAGGTGAATGTTTTTTTGTGGTTGGATTATCAGTTAGTAATAATTTGATGGTCTTATGGAATTAAATATATGGTAATAAGCCTTTTCTTAGCCTATTCATTAATGTGTGTTTTATAATAATATTTTGCATGGATATATATACACATAGGCATATGGGTGCACACATGCATATGTCTATATATATGTTTATATTAATATGTTTATATAAATAATGTGAATGTTTATGTATTTATTTATACATATTTCTTTTTAATTGTAATAAAGGAATTAACTAATTGTAAATATTTATAATTAAATCCACTTCATCCTTGGATAAATAAAGGTAAATTACTTATTATTCTTTAAAAGAGAGAGAGTAACTAATCTTTATCTAAAGTGAAAGTGAGAATAAAATAACAACATAAACATAAAATAATAGTAAATAAACTAAAAGCATTATCGCCAAACAATCTACCTAATAAAATTTTCTTAGAACTATTAAAACTAATAACCAGAAGATGGTTGTGGATGGTTGCATCGGCTAAAAATTCCCGTGCAACCAATCCTACAACATATATATGAAAGGAAGGCTTGTGTAGATGAGTGTGCAGGCTAGGAATGATTTCCGAAGGAAGAATTATAGTATTTTGATAAGAAAGTATTTTTGGATCCATAGAATTTCCAAAGTAGGCTTGTGACTGCCTGTAGAAGGATGTGGAGGAGTGTTGAAGGAGGATTGGAGGTTCTGGAATTCTTCTCCAATGGTATCTCCGCAGGACCCTAGGATCTATCTTGGAGGATGATCCTCTTTATATGATTTCTTGATCTTATGGAACGTATTATGTTTATCTGTTTTCTTTACCACTTGAATTACAATGTAAGGATTTACAATGATAATGTATTTTGTCTACATTAGTAAAAGTATAGCCTTAGGATGAATATATTTATATGAGATATTAGGTATTATTTTCTTACACTATCATGTATTCTATTTATTTTATCCTCCTTCATGATTGTGATAGATTTTGAGTCTTCGCAGTATCCCTGTAGCATTTCCTTGTGCTTTGATTATGCTTGTAAATACTCTCAGATTCTAGAGAACTCCATTCTTCCTCTTTGTCTTCATGTTGGTCTGTGCACCCATTTTTATTTCTGACTATGTATCCAGGAGTACCTTGTAGGGAAGAAGGGTTTGAAGGATGTTTTAGAAGGAAGATAGGGAGATCTGAAATGGGTCTTTCCATAATTTCACTTCCCATACCTTCATCTCTCCCAATTCTTCTTGGAAACCAACTCTGCAAGCTATTTTCTTAGATAAACACATATTTTCACCACCTGTGAAGTTCTAGGCACCACCTACGTAGGATGCATGACCACCTATGCGGGATGAAGCACTACCTATGTGGCTTAGGTCACAACTTGCATAGCTTAGGGT
This sequence comes from Thuja plicata, assembly GCA_018584345.1. Lineage (NCBI taxonomy): Eukaryota > Viridiplantae > Streptophyta > Pinopsida > Cupressales > Cupressaceae > Thuja > Thuja plicata. The sequence goes on along the minus strand of MU227968.1, from coordinate 3,577,563 downwards.
ACCACCTGTGCAGGACTCTTCCAGATTGGTTTTTAGGGTTTTCAGAAGGGCTTACAGTGTTGTGTTGACCCAGGGTTGACCCTAGGGGGTGTATAAACTTGTAGAACACTTATTTTTAATATGGTATTATGTTTAGGATCTTTTGTAACCCTCTCAAGAGTTTGAATAATTTTGGGAACCCTGATTAGGGTTAGGGTGGTCTTAGTCTGATCTCAGCCTTAGGGTGGAACATAAAATGTAACATTTAAGTATAAGCTACATAATTTTAATTCCTTATACTTTAAGTTACATTTTATGTAATACCTTCCAGGATTTTTGAGAGTGGTTTCAGCCTCCTAGGAGTTCAAATAAAGATTCTAGATTTTGAAGGTTTTAGGAAATTTCAGACTTAGCCAATTTCAGGAATCAACATGTTTTCTGTAATATGATCTTGTTATGATTTTTTTGGTTTGAGTTGGTACCAAAAGGAACTGTTTATATGGTTTTTGCATAATACTTGATGATTGGTGTATTTTGATGTCTTCTTGTGTGTTATCGACCATTTTGAATGTCAGATTAGGGTTTAGGACTGTCTAGTGGATTAGGGTCAATCAGTGATCCCCTAAACCCAATCCTAGATTTCTATGATGTTATAATTTATGTTTTTATGAGTTTCATGATGTTATTATTTTGTTGATAATCCCTTTTGATGCATTTGATGCAATGTGGTTGTGTTTCATCTATCTGTGTACTTGATTGCAGTTTAGGGTTATCCAAAGGAGTCAGGACAACTAGTAATTTCCTAAACTCAATTGTTTGATGTTTTGACATTGTTATGTCTTCCTATGGATTTTTATGTGGGTCTGTTATACCCTTTTGATGTTTTCTAAAGTTAGGGAACCTAAGAACACTAGGTGAGTGGCTCACAGTGGAGATTGAGGCCCTAAGTGGCTAGTACTAGGGTAACCCACTGTGGAGTTGTTTAATCCAGTGATAACATTAATAATTTATGGGAAGGGAAATACACATTAACTAAGATAAGCCTCGCCCATGCCGATAGTGCTAGTAAAGGCTACAGATGGGAGTGGGAGAAGGTGCTATTGCGATAGCACAATTGGATAGTCTCATCCCTATGAGAGATGTTCGGTTCTGCATGTGCCTACTTGGGGGTCGGGGCCCAGAGTGGCTGACCAGGGTAACCCAAGGGGTGAGGGCTATGTGATGAAATTCACCTAGTGTGTCTTAGAGTTCCTACCAATGTGCTTTATGTCTTTGTGATATTCTTGTGTTTTCTATTGTGTTATGTTTTGGGAAGGGATACCATCACCTTAGGGGTATCCTAGCTGTTACCTTCTTGCGTGGACCTTGGTCTCTGTCTCCTAGCACAGGGGAGTGTAATCTTTTTGGATCCACTTGGTTGGGTGGTTAATCTTTATTATATTGAGGTACTGTTTGTGGTCAGATGGATGTTCTTGGCTCCTGTTCCTTCTAGGTTATCAGTTTTGAAGACTTCTTATTGTATATGTAAAGATGTGTTTATGCATGTGCATTCTTGTAAAATAAATCTCTTGTAAATCATTGGATCTGATGATATGATGTATATGAATGTAATTAAAAGTAATGTATAAGGGAATGGGTAGATCTAGGAAAAAGGAATGGGAAAATATTATATGTTATCAATATGAAAAGATAATTGTTTAGGGTATTTATTCACATATCTTTTATTACTTTTGGTATTCAAGAAATGGTCTTAGACTTAGTATGAAATAATGTATTTACAAATGAATGTGCTATCTCTTGATGTATGGTTGTGGAAAACTATTATGAGTTAATGAATCTATGAATAATTAGCTATAGAATTTTATTTTGGATTATGGTTACTATGTTTCACAAATGTGTATGAAATAATAAAGTATATAGGGCATTGCATATCCATAGAATGTTTATCTTTCACCTAAATGCTTAATGATTAGTGTTAATAATGACATGAGTTTAGTAAAGGATAACTCACATGGATGCATGCTAAAATATTAGGATTGATGGTAAGATTATACATGTAACTTAATGTTAATAGTAAAGGAATGAATTGCAAACTTATATTAATCAATCAATGCCTTAATGGGTAAATGAATAGATTAGATTATGTTTTCTTAATAGTGGTGTTAGGGAACCTGTGAGTACTTAGAGTAGTTATAATATATATATATATATATATATATATATATATATATATATATTCACATCTCTTAGTAGTTAGTTGGCTTTTCCTCTTGGGTTCCCTGGCTGGGCGTGACACCTTGGTATTAGAGCCCTAGGTTTCCACACTGGGAACTCTGGGACTCATAGCTCACTTATGCCTAACATTGAATATTTCATCTTTGTCTCCTTTGTTTTCATCTGTATGCCAGAAAAATTTGAATCTGAGGAAATGAAGGCTTTGTTTCTTGTATTTATGATACAATGTCTTATAAAGGTATACTGATTCCTCTATGATTGATTTATATTATAACTTATGATTTTGCATTCTGAAATTAGTGATGTGTTAAAAGGATGCTTTCTATAAATAGAATGTTAAAGAATTCCTTAGACTTGTGTGCTTTGTCTCCTTGTTAATAAACGACATTGTTATCTCTAGGAAAGCCAAAAGTAAAAAGGATACTCGATGTTTTAATTACCATGGTAGGTAATGTTATCTCCTGACCCTACCTATAACATATTTTATTGAAGATTTTGTGCACTTTATCTTCTTATAAATGCCCAATTGACTTATTTCTTAGAAATGAATTGCCTTTGCACCTTTAATGCGAAGAAAGAAATTATTGCAGTAGTACTTGCTTTTATTCTTATAATTAAATTTAATGGATAATAAATTGTACCTAGATAAGAAGTGATAAGTTTGGTGTCGTATCTTGGTTTAAAATTTGAAAATGAATTTTCCTCCTATTCTAGACAAAAGATGAAAGAGGGTGGTAGAATAGATAATTATGTGAAAGGATAAACTAGGGCAAATGAGTGAATAAGGTTGTAATAGATAGTTTTCTATATAATAACAGTTTGAATGATCTCTCTATTTCTCCTCTCTTGTGACTTGTTAAAGTAGGAACTTGAAAGGTAAGAAACAAATAATTTATTTCCATGTGTATTTCTCTCTATCTCTCTCTTCCCTATTAAGAAATAAGTTTTAAAGGACTAACATTATTTAGAAAAGGCAATAATATATCAGAAAAATTTGTAAATGCTTAATTGGGAAACCCTTGGGTGAAGGACTTACGTCCCCAAGATTTTATCATAGGCTATAATTCACATTTGCATTTTGGAAGAAGAATTTTTATCCCAGTTTTGGGAAGAAGCTATGTTATTTATGTATGCCATGTTAATTTGCATAGTAAATGAGTTAAGCTAACAATCAAGAAAGTTTAGAGAAGAGTATGTACGACAATGGGTTATCTATTTTAATGATGAAAGTTGTTTTAATAAATATATGTCTTTCTAGATGCCTAGTGAGTGGTTAGGATCCTAGATGAGTTATATGGAAACAAATTCAAGTTTTATATACATTGTGATCAACACCCTAGTAGTAATTAACAACACTAAGTGATTGATTGACTATGAATAAGAAGTTATTGTGGAAAACAAATACTATAAGAATATGGTTATGTACGTTACTTAATTTCTGCTTGGATACAAGGCTATCTAAAAGTTTTAAAGTGTATGAGGGTAATATTACAAATAGGTAAAGGGTAGAAACTCAAGTTAAGCACATTGGTTAATTTAATTGTTGTGGTTATAAGATAGTAGTAGGAATGATGTGCTTTTTCCTCTCTTCATGGATCTATAATCATTATGAAATAGGGAACTTGAAAGAACTCTTGTACATTGTTGTTTGACATTAATTAAATGCTATATGGAGACTGCCTGACTTGAAAATTTGGAAATTGATTAGATCTCCTCTAGGGGTGTTAATGTGTTTTGGAAATCAAACCCTACAATTATTATAAAAGATGACTTAGAAAATATGTATTGTAAATGTGTATGTGTCCTAAGTATTGAAAGTATATTTACATCTTGATGAAAAAGAATATTGTTTGCTGGCTAAAAGAAGTTGTTTTATGTCTTCTAAAAGATTTCATATAAAACTATGCTTTAATGCAATTGGTAAGTTTCGAGCACCTAGATTATTTTAGTTTCATGATTGCAAAAGTAAATCACAAATGTTTGTTGTATTCCCTTCATAAAAATAATATATATAAATGTTATATACCCCTCTTTGTTTGTCGTGCATAGTTGGTGAGGAACGCAAATTTTAGAACCCTATTGGGAATAAAGTCTCATATTTTGTATTGTGTAGGATTAGGTTGGATCTCAAAAGAGGGAAAATGTATCATAAATTCCATCTTTTATATTATTTTCCATAGATAGGAACTTTGTTATTGGGAAAGGAAGTGATAATTTCTATTGGTAAAACATACTTTCTTTGATGTTAGTGAGTGAACATGAATACCTTAGAATTTGAAGTTGATGAAAATATTGTTGAAGTAATTTTGAAGTAATACTCTAATCTTAGTATATATTGACAAAATTACTACATAAAGTGAAAGAATCAGATAGGTAATTATTTTGAAAGTATCTTACCATTGGAACCGAGTTAATCTACACTATAATTGTAATAAGATTTATCAACACTCTTAATTGGAGAAGTATGCATATAGTCATTAAAGTAGGTACTAGAGTAGTAATATTGCAATTATATTTTATAATAGTTTACAACTTATGTGTATAGTTTATTTCATCTCTTTCTACTTCCATGAGTAAGTCGAATCTAAGGGGGGGAGGATGTAATATCCCTATAACCCTAATACAAGTTTTTGAATGAAGTAAGATCTTTAGATGTTTCCTTATAGCTTAATACTTGTTTTCCTGTAAGTTATTTATAATGATTTCATCGGCTTGTACCTGAGAATTCTAATATCAGACATACTGTCTAAAGGTATCATTTATTTATGTGTTTGTCCCCATGTATGTATAAAGGACCTTCAATACCTTTATGAACACAGTTAGGATGTTATATGTGCTTCTATTAAAGTTACTTTCAATGAATCTTGTATGCCACTTAATGATTTAGGACATTTATTATGATTATGATGAGTTATTATTAGTATCGAGTATTGACTAACCTAATGCTCAAGACTCTAACCCTCATTTTACATTCTTTGTGTGTGTGTGTGTGTGTGTGTGTGTGTGTGTGTGTGTGTGTGTGTGTGTGTGTGTCTATAAACATGATGTGTCTTCATGATTCAGGACGGAGTCGTAGTTACTCACATGGATGAGGTCCACATGATGTATCGATCCCGATCATCTTTCTACAATGTCCTCTTTAATATGTACATCAATGCACATGTATTTATTCTCAGTGATGTAGGCGTGCAGGTACTGGGCATCAACTTCACCTAGCTTCAAAGGTCTGAGCATGCCCCAAAATCCTTGATCATTGTTGTTATGGAGACAGTATCAGGTCCCAAAAGAATATGCCTATCCCTGATCCTTATTCCTAGGTTGGGTCTTTTGGATTTTTCCTTTGATTGTGGATTGATGTCCAATTATGGTTGCTTGGTATTTGATCATTGAGGATATTCGTTATAGTCCCTAGGACTAGGTGAATGTTGTTTTGTGGTTGGATTATCAATTAGTAATAATTTGATGGTCTTATGGAATTAAATATATGGTAATAAGCCTTTTCTTAGTGTATTCATTAATGTATGTTTTATAATAATATTTGCATGGATATATATACACATAGGCATATGGGTGCACACATATGCATATGTCTATATATATGTTTATATAACTAATGTGAATGTTTATGTATTTATTTATATATATATATGTCTTTTTAATTGTAATACAGGAATTAACTAATTGTAAATATTTATAATTAAATCCACTTTATCCTTGGATAAATAAAGGTAAATTACTTATTATTCTTTAAAAGAGAGAGAGTAACTAATCTTTATCTAAAGTGAAAGTGAGAATGAAATAACAACATAAAAATAAAATAATAGTAAACAAACTAAAAGCATTCTTGGGAAACAATCTACCTAATAAAATTATCTTAGAACTATTAAAACTAATAACCAGAAGATGGTTGTGGATGGTTGCATCAGTTGAAACTTCTTGTGCAACCAATCCTAAAACATATATATGAAAGGAAGGCTTGTGTAGATGAGTGTGTAGGCTAGGAATGATTTTCAAAGGAAACATTATAATATTTTGATAAGAAAGTATTTTTGGATCCATAGAATTTCCAGAGTAGGCTTGTGACTTCCTGTAGAAGGATCTGGAGGAGTGTTGAAGGAGGATTGGAGGTTCTAGACTTCTTCTCCAACAGTATCTCCGCAGGACCCCAGGTAGGATCTATCCTGGACGATGATCCTCTTTATATGATTGCTTGATCTTGTGGAATGTATTCTATTTATTTGTTTTCTTTACCACTTGAATTACAATGATAATGTATTTTTTTTGCATTAGTAAAAGTATAGCCTTAGGATGAATATATTTATATGAGATATTAGGTATTATTTTCTTACACTATCATGTATTCTATTTATTTTATCCTCCTTCATGATTGTGATAGAGTTTGATTCTTCATAGTATCCTTGTAGCATTTCCTTGTGCTTTGATTATGCTTTTAAATACTCTCAGATTCTACAGAACTCCATTCTTCCTCTTTGTCTTCATGCTAGTCTGTGCACCCATTTTTCTCTCCGACTATGTATCTAGGAGTACCTTGTAGGGAAGAAGGGTTTAAGGGATGTTTTCGAAGGAAGATAGGGAGATCTGAAATGGGTCTTTCCATTATTTCACTTCCCATACCTCCATCTCTCCCAGTTCTTCCTGGAAACCAACTCTGTAAGCCATTTTCTTAGATAAACACAGATTTTCACCACCTGCGAGGTTTTGGGCACCACCTACATAGGATGTGTGACCACCTACATAGGATGAAGCATCACCTACCTAGATTAGGTCACCACCTATGTAGCTTAGGGTACCACTTGCGTAAGACTCTTCCAGATTGGTTTTTAGGGTTTTTGGAAGGGCTTAGGGTGTTGTGTTGACCCGGGGTTGACCCTAGGGGGTGTATAAACTTGTAGGACACATACTTTTAATTCCTTATACTTTAAGTTACATTTTATGTAATACCTTCCAGGATTTTTGAGAGTGGTTTCAGCCTCCTAGGAGTTCAAATAAAGATTCTAGATTTTGAAGGTTTTAGGAAATTTCAGACTT